>SJYA01009094.1:0-15310 GCA_006410615.1 Neotragus moschatus
GGGAGGCCTGGCGTGCTGCAATTCATGGGGTCGCAAAGAGTCGGACATGACTGAGCGACTGGACTGAACACCTACACGATAAATTACTAGTAAAAACTGCTTCAGCTCTGATATTTTCACTATTTGTACTATCATCAACTCTTACATAAGCCTATATTCCAATTTTGAAAAGAAACACTTTCACAACCATTTTGACATTTGATTGAATTGAGTAACTTAATGCCTGATTAAAATATTTCCTAATGCCAGATTTCTCTTCAAAAAGCATTAGGAATATTTCTAATTGTAACTAGCACTCTTCCCTCAAGATGGCTAATACACTATTTCTGTACACTGATCTTCTATAACTTTCACTCTCTTTTTCTCTGTCTCCCACAATTAGTGACTTAAATTTTCAAGTTAAAACTTTAATTCCCTCATAATCAAGGTCTCTCAGTGTGCAGTATTCATAACCTATAAAAAGATGAGCATAGCATTTTATAAATTTGAATATATTTTATTAAAAATACTTAAAAATCACTCATATATGCTTATTCACTATATTATTTGTTATATATTATCTGATATGCTCCTGGAGATCAGTGAAGAAATAATTTCAGAAAAAATGAAGGAATGGAGCCAAAGCAAAAACAGTACCCAGTTGTGGATGGGACTGGTGATAGTAACAAGATCCAATCCTGTAAAGAGCAATATCACATAGGAACCTGGAATGTTTGGTCCATGAATTAAGGCAAATTGGAAGTGATCAAACAGCAGATGCCNCCTGGAGATCAGTGAAGAAATAATTTCAGAAAAAATGAAGGAATGGAGCCAAAGCAAAAACAGTACCCAGTTGTGGATGGGACTGGTGATAGTAACAAGATCCAATCCTGTAAAGAGCAATATCACATAGGAACCTGGAATGTTTGGTCCATGAATTAAGGCAAATTGGAAGTGATCAAACAGCAGATGCCAAGAGTGAACGTCAACATTCTAGGAATCAGTGAACTAAAATGGACTGGAATGGGTGAATTTAACTCAGATGACCATTGTATCTACTACTGTGGGCAGGAATTCCTTAGAAGAAATGAAGTAGCCATCATAGTCAATAAAAGAGTCCAAAATGCAGTACTTGGATACAATCTCAAAAACAACAGAATGCTCTCTGTTCGTTTCCTAGGCAAACCATTTAATATCACGGTAAATTCTATGCCTTGACCAGTAATGCTGAAGAAGCTGTAGTTGAACAGTTCTATGAAGACCTACAAGACCTTATAGAACTAACACCCCAAAAAGATGTCATTTCATTATAAGGGACTGGAATGCAAAAGTAAGAATTCAAGAAACACCTGGAGTAACAGGCAAGTTTGGCTTTAAAGTATAGAATGAAGCAGAGCAAAGCCTAAGAGAGTTCCGCCAAGAGAACACACTGATCATAGCAAACACCCTCTTCCAGGAACATAAAAGAAGACTCTACACATGTACGTTACCACATGGTCAAAACCAAAATCAGATTTATTACATTCTTTGCAGCCAAAGATGGAGAAGCTGTATACAGTCAGAAAATAAACAAGACCTAGAGCAGACTGTGGCTCATACCATGAACTCCTTATTGCCAAATTCAGACTTAAATTTAAGAAACTAGGAAAAAGCAATAGACCATTCAGGTATGACCTAAATGAAATCCCTTATAACTATACAATGGAAGGGAGAAATTGATTTAAGGGACTAGATCTGATAGACAGAGTGCCTGATGAACTATGGATAGAGGTTTGTGACATTGTACAAGAGACAGGAATCAAGACCATCCCCATGGAAAATAAATGCAAAAAAAACAAAATGGCTGTCTAAGGAGGCCTTATAAATTGCTGTGAAAAGAAGAGAAGTAAAAAGCAAAGGAGAAAAGGAAAGATATATACCCATTTGAATGCAGAGTACCAAAGAATAGCAAGAAGAGATAAGAAAGTCTTCCTCAGTGACCAATGCAAAGAACTAGAGGAAAACAATAGAATGGGGAAGACTAGAGATCTCTTCAAAAAAATTAGAGATCTCAAGGGAACATTATATGGAAAAATGGGCTCAACAGAGGACAGAAATGGTACGGACCTAACAGAAGCAGAAGATATTAAGAAGAGGTGGCAAGAATACACAGAGGAACTGTACAAAAAAGATCTTCATGACCTGGATAATTATGATGGTGTGATCACTCATCTAGAGCCAGACATCCTGGAATGTGAAGTCAAGTGGGCCTTAGAAAGCATCACTAGGAACAAAGCTAGTGGAGGTGATGGAGTTCCAGTTGAGCTATTCCAAATCCTGAAAGATGATGCTGTAAAGGTGCTGCACTCAATATGCCAGCAAATTTGGAAAACTCAGCAGTGGCCATGGGACTGGAAAAGGTCAGTTTTTATTCCAATCCCAAAGAAAGGCAATGCCAAAGAATGCTCAAACTACTGCACAATTGCACTCATCTCACATGCTAGTAAAGTAATGCTCAAAATTCTCCAAGCCAGGCTTCAGCAATATGTGAACCATGAACTTCCAGATGTTCAAACTGGTTTTAGAAAAGGCAGAGGAACCAGAGATCAAATTGACAACATCCTCTAGATCATGGGAAAAGCAAGAGATTTCCAGAAAAACATCTATTTCTGCTTTATTGATTATTCCAAAGCCTTTGACTGTGTGGATCACAATAAACTGTGGAAATTCTTAAAGAGATGGGCCTACTAGACCACCTGACCCGCCTCTTGAGAAATCTGTAGGCAGGTCAGGAAGCAACACTTTGAACTAGACATGGAACGACAGACTGGTTCCAAATAAAAAAAGGAGTACATCAAGGCTGTATATTGTCATCGTGATTATTTAACTTATATGCAGAGTATGTCATTTAAAATGCTGGGCTGGCTGAAGTACAAGCTGGAATCAAGATTGCCAGGAGAAATATCAATAACCTCAGATATGCAGATGACACCACCCTTATGGCAGAAAGTGAAGAAGAGTTAAAGGGCCTCATGATGAATGTGAAAAAGGAGAGTGAAAAAGTTGGCTTAAAACTTAATATTCAGAAAACTAAGATCATGTCATCCGGTCCCATCACTTCATGGCAAATAGATCGGGAAACAGTGGGAACAGTGGCTGACTTTATTTTGGGGGTCTCCAAAATCTCTGCAGATGTTGATAGCAGCCATGAAATTAAAAGACACTTACTCCTTGGAAGGAAAATTATGATCAACCTAAACAGCATATGAAAAATCAGAGACATTACTTTGCCAACAAAGGTCCATCTAGTCAAAGCTATGGTTTTTCTAGTGATCATGTATGGATGTGAGAGTTGGACTATAAGGAAAGCTGAGCACCAAAGAACTGATGCTTTTAAACTGTGCTGTTGGAGAAGACTCTTGAGAATCCTTTGGACTTCAAGGAGGCCCAACCAGTCCATCCTAAAGGATATCAGTCCTGGGTGTTCATTGGAAGGATTGATGTTGAAGCTGATACTCCAATACTTTGGCCACCTGATGCGAAGAGCTGACTCATTGGAAAAGGCCCTGATACTGGGAGGGATTGGGGGCAGGAGGGGAAGGGGATGACAGAGGATGAGAGGGCTAGATGGAATCACCAACACAATGACATGGGTTTTGATGGACTCCAGGAGCTGGTGATGGACAGAGAGTCCTGGCATGCTGCGGTTCATGGGGTCACAAAGAGTCAGACACGACTGAGTGACTGAACTGAACACTATTTGTTTTTGGAGAAAATTTTCTAATGTCTTTAAACCAAAGATATAAATGTAAATAACTGAAATCACTGGAATTCTAAGTGGCATAGAAACTAACTGGATAGATGGTCGATGAAAGTTTCTCAATAATTCAAGTCTACTTGGGTTCCACTCCATCTCACTATGTAATCTGACTTCTATCTCAGATATTGTGGTTTATGCCTTTTTTTTCATTTGTTGAGTGACTCCTCATATTTCATTTCAGCGATTTAAATAAAGATAAAAGTTATTGAAAATCATAACCAATTATAAAAATCACTAATATTTTTAGTTATTCATCAACTTTTAATAGTCTTATGTGCAACATATCTTTTAAACCCATGTTTTTCAACTGGAGGTGCTTTTGCCTTGAGGAGATATTTGGCAGGGTCTGGAGACATTTTTGTTTCTCAATACAAGAGTTATTGTCCTGAAATCTAACAGAAGCCAGGGATGCTGCTCAACATTCTACAATGCACAGACCTTTGCAAGAAAGAATTGTCTGGCTCAAAATGTCAATGGGGTCGATATTGAGAAACTATTACTTATTCTTTTCACAATTCCTATGATATGTAAGGTGACTATAATGTTAACAACTTGCCAGCATCACAAAGAAATAAATTATTGAACTAGGATTTAACCTAGGGAAACTCAAGCAGTTTGGCAAAAAGTACGTAGTAACATCAACTGCTGTGCTGTCTCACTGATGTTATCACATAAAACTTGAGGAATGACTCAAAGATATTTAACTCCTGGTATTCACACCATTGTTGCTGCTGCTGCTGCTGTTGCTAAGTCGCTTCAGTCGTGTCCGACTCTGTGCGACCCCATAGATGGCAGCCCACCAGGCTCCGCCATCCCTGGGATTCTCCAGGCAAGAACACTGGAGTGGGTTGCCATTTCCTTCTCCAATGCATGAAAGTGAAAGTGAAAGTGACGTTGCTCAGTTGTGTCCGACTCTTAGCAATCCCATGGACTGCAGCCTACCAGGCTCCTCTGTCCATGGGATTTTCCAGGCAAGAGTACTGGAGTGGGGTGCCATTTCCTTCTCTGCACACCATTGTTAACACTCTCAATTTGGGTGTGATATGGCCCCAGGAACTTGTTTATAGGGTAAAATGTAGTAAAAATATTGGAAGATCATCTCTAGTGTTAGGTTATTAAAGACTGACTTTTCATTGTGGTTTTGATTTTTATTTCCTGGACAGTTAGAGATACTTAATACCTTTTCATACACTTGATGGTCATTTCTATGTCTTCTTTGGAAAACTATCTACTGGAGTCCACAGCCTATTTTTTAATCAGTTTATTACATTTTTTGCTATTGAGTTACAGGAATTCTGTATATATTTTGAAGATTAACATCTTATATGTAGTTTTCAAATATTGTTTCTCCTGCTCCCTTTTCCCTGGCAGTTGTTTGTTTGTTTGTTTGTTTTTCCATTTGATGTGCAGAAACTTTCTTTTATGTAGTCTCACTTATTTACTTTTGCTATTGTTGCCTTCATTTTTGCTGTCATATTATGAAATCATTGCCAAAGTTAGAGAGAGACAATTACTGTACAATATTTTTAATATGTGCAGTCTAAACATGACACAAATGAGATTATATACAAAACAGAAACGAACTTACAGACACAGAGAACAAATTTGTAAATGCTCACAGGGGAAGAAGGGGAAGGGATAAATTGGGAATTTTGGGTTAGCATATGTAAACTATTATATGTAGAGTGAATAAACAACAAGGACCTATTGCATTGCACAAAGAACTATATTCAAGATCCTGTAATATCATAGTGGAGAAGAATATGAATTAGAATATATATATATATGCATATACTTGAATCACTTTGCTCTCTCTACACAAGAAACTAACACAGTGTAAGCCAACTGTGCTTTAAGAAAACTATTTGTAAGTTAGAAAATGATTTCATAGTCAAACCAATGTTATGAAGTTTCTCCTTTATGTTTTCTTCTAGTAGTTTTATAGCTTTTTCAAGTCTTTTCTACTTTGAGTTAAATTTTGTGTATGGTAATGTAAGGTAAAATTCTGGTTTCCTTCCTTTTTTGTGGATTTCTAGCTTTCCTAGCACAGATTTGTTGAAGAAGTTATCCTTTGCCTGTTGTGTATTCTTGGCACCATGTCACAGATCAATTGCTCCTATATTAAGGAACTTAATTCTGGGCTGTCTATTCTGTCCTATTGATCTGTATATCTGTGTTTATGTCAATATCTGTATATATCTATATATCTGTCATACTGTTTTGCTGATCACTGTAACTTTGTAATACAGTTTGAACTCAGGAAGTATGATGCCCCTAGATTTGTCCTTCTAAGGATTAATTTGGTTATCCATGGTCCTTTGTGGTTTTATATGAATGATAGAATTGTTTTTTCTCTTTCTGAAAAAGAAAAATGCTATCAGGATTTTGTTGTTGTTGTTATTGTTGTTCAGTCGCTAAGCCATGTCTGACTAAGTGACCCCATGAACTACAAAGATTATATTGATCCATATATCACTTTGGGTAAGCATATTTTAACAGTATTAAGTCTCTCAATCTACGATGATGAGATGCCTTTCCTTTTCTTTGAGTCTTCTATAAGTTTTTCATCAATTTTTCATAATTTTTAACACATGTCTTTCATATTCTTAAAAAATAAAACTACCATCTGTTCAGTTCAATTCAGTCACTCAATATTGTCTGACTCTTTGTGACCCCATGTACTGCAGCATGTCCGACCTCCCTGTCTATCACTGACACCTGGAGCTTGCTCAAACTCATGTCCATCAAGTCAGTGATGTTATTCAACCATCTCATCCTCTGTTTTCCCCTTCTTCTCCTGCATTCCATCTTTCCTAGAATCAGGGTCTTTTCCAATGAATCAGTACTTTGCATCAGGTGGCCAAAGCATTGGAGCTTCAGCTTCAGCATAAGATCTTCTGATGAATATTCAGGACTGATTTCCTTTAGGACTGATTAAAGAACTACTGTGTAATCCAGCAAATCTGCTTCTTTGTATTTATACAAAAAAAGAAATCAGAATTTCAAAGAGATGTTTGGACTCACATGTTCACTGAAGCACTATCTATACTAGCCAAGTTATAGAAACAGCATCAGTATCCATCAACAGATAAATAGATAAAGAAAATGTGGTATACATATACCATGGAACATCACTCAGTTTTAAAAAAGAAGAGAACTTTGAAATTATGCAACAACATGGGTGAGACTTGAAGATATAAATGCAAGTGAAGTAAATCAATCACAGAAAGTCAAAGACTTCATGATTGAACTTCTATAAGGTAACTAAAATAGTTAAATTTACAAAATCAGTGAGTAAGATGCTCATTACCATGGACTGGTGGGAGGGGGTAGTGTATAGTTACTAGTTCAGTTCAGTTCAGTTCAGTCGCTCAGTCATGTCTGACTTTTTACGACCCCATGAATCGCAGGTCGCCAGGCCTCCCTGTCCATCAACAACTTCCAGAGTTCACTCAGACTCACGTCCATCGAGTCAGTGATGCAATCCAGCCATCTCATCCTCTGTCGTCCCCGTCTCTTTCTGCCCCCTATCCCTCCCAGCATCAGACTCTTTTCCAATGAGTCAGCTCTTCGCATGAAGTGGCCAAAGTACTGGTGTTTCAGCTTTAGCATCATTCCTTCCAAAGAAACCCCAGGGCCTATCTCCTTCAGAATGGACTGGTTGGATCTCCTTGCAGTCCAAGGGACTCTCAAGAGTCTTCTCCAACACCACAGTTCAAAAGCATCAATTCTTCACCTTTCTTCACAGTCCAACTCTCACATACATACATGACCACAGGGAAAACCATCGCCTTGACTAGACGGACCATTTTTGGCAAAGTAATGTCTCTGCTTTTCAATATGCTCTCTAGGTTGGTCATAACTTTTCCTCCTAGGAGTGAGAGTCTTTTAATTTCATGGCTGCAGTCACTATCTGCAGTGATTTTGGAGCCCCTCAGAAATAAAGTCTGACATTGTTTCCACTGTTTCCTCATCTATTTCCCATGAAGTGATGGAACCAGATGCCATGACCTTCATTTTCTGAATGTTGAGCTTTAAGCCAAACTGGCTTAAAGTTTTAGTTAAACATAATGACAAAACTTTAGGTATCCAGTGTGCAATATTGCACGCACAGTCAACTTAATATACTGTACACTTAAAAATGTGTTAAAAGGTTGTATTTCACATTGTGTCTTTACTGCGGAAAAATAAAATTTTAAAAATAAAACATTTTTCTTATTAAAAAATGACTATGTCATAACTGGTCGGTACACACAGTCTCTGTTTTTTCTTTCTTTCTTTCTTTCTTTTTATAATTAAAGTATAGTTGATTTACATCATTATATTTGCTTCGCATGTCCAACACAGTGATTCAAAAATTTTAATAGATTCTACTCCTCTTAAAGTTATTACAAAATACTGGCTCTGTTTACTGGGCTGCACAACATACCCTTGTAACTTATTTATTTTAAACATTATAGTGTGTGTCTCCTAACCTCCATGCCTGTATTGCTCCATTCCATTCTCTCTCTCCCTCCCCTCATTGGTAACCATTAGCTTGATTTCCATATTTTCCAGTCTTTTTTTTATGTTCCGTTACATTAATTTGTTTGTTTTTTTTTAATAGATGGATTTGCTGAAAATTTATCTTTGAAAAATGTTCACAAGACTGTTATATCTTTTTTATAGAAAGAAAATATACTATAGTCTATATCTATAGAGTACCTTTAAACTGCTATCAGCATATGATTGGTATAAATAATGAAGCAAAATAGTTCACTGGATAATTTATTATTATCATTGGCAATGTAAGTGTCACAGCTACTACAACGTTAATGCATACACATTAACATTTAAATGTATCATGCCAATTACAATGGTTGATTATCAAAAGCTTTATTGAGACTTTATTATTGTCATAAGTGCTGATGTAAATTAATTAATAGCTAATAAATATTGCAACCTTTCAATCACCAAAATATGTAGCCTGATTTTAAAGCATAGAGAAAAGACCACCAGTTAATAGGATTGTCAGAAAATAACAATATAACCACTATTTTGTAAAATTGCACATCTTAAAACTATATTCCTGATCAAGGTGGTAAAAATCAATTTGATTTACTTCTTTCATCATGTGAAATTTAGGTTCCTGCTCCTAATCCAATATTCTGTAGAAATCAAACATAAATACAAGCTTTTCTCATGTAATTCATGGGTATAATTTATTAAAATAATTAGCATTCTTAAATATTTATTAGTTATAAATCAGTAAAATAAGAGCAGGAAAATTGTTGTGTCTTGAACTCTCCAAATAGTACAGTATCTGGTACATAGTGACCCCCAGTCTATATTTATGACATATTAAAAATGTAAAACTGTTTTAAAGCTATATTAAATTGTATTAACTGTATTTATATTTTTTAATTGCAATGAAAGTTTATTTTTTGCCAGCAAAGAAATCCTCAAATCTCCAAGTGAGGCTTCAACAGTATGTGAACAGAGAACTTTCAGTGTTCAAGATGAATTTAGAAAAGGCAGAAGAACCAGAGATCAAACACTGCCAACATCTGTTGGATCATAGAAAAAGCAAGAGAATTACAGATAAACATCTACTTTTGATTAGTTGACTATGCTAAAATGTTTGACTGCGTGGATCACAACAAACTGGAAAATTCTGAAAGAGATGGAACACCAGACCACCTCACCTGCCTCCTGATATGAAACTTATATTCATGTTGAGAAGCAACAGTTAGAACTGGACTGGGAAAAATGAACTGGTTCCAAATTGTGAAAAGAGTACACCAAGTCTGTATATTGTCACCTTGCTTATTTAACTTATATGCAGAGCACATTATGAGAAATGCCAGGCCAATGAAGCACAAGCTGGAATTAAGATTTCAGAGAAAATACCATTATCCTCAGATATGCAGATGACACCACCCTTATGGTAGAAAGCAAAGAAGAACTAAAGTTCCTCTTTATGAAAGTGAGTGGAGAATGAAAAAGCTGGCTTAAAATGCAACATTCAAAAAACTAAGATCATGGCATCTGGTCCTATCACTTCATGGCAAATAGATGGGGAAACAATGGAAACTGTGACAGACTTTATATTCTTGGGCTCCAAAATCACTGGAGATAGTGATTGCAGAAATGAAACTGAAAGACATTTGCTCCTTGGAAAATTAATGACAAGTATAAACAGCATATTATAAAGCAGATACATTACATTGTCAACAAAGGTCTGTCTAATCAAAGCTATGGTTTTTCCAATAATCGTGTATGGATGAGAGTTGGACCATGAAGAAGGCTGAACACGGAAGAATTGATGCTTTTGAACTGTGGTGTTGGAGAAGACTCTTGAGAGTCCCTTGGACTGCAAGGAGATCAATCCAGTCAATCCTAAAGGAAGTAAATCCTGAATATTCATTGGGAGGAATGATGCTGAAGCTGAAGTTCCAATACTTTGGCCACCTGATGTGAAGAATTGACTCACCAGAGAAGACTCTGATGCTGGGAAACATTGAAGACAGGATGAAAAGGGGATAACAGAGGACAATATGGTTGGATGGCATCACTGACTCAATGGACATGAGTTTGAGCAGGCTTCATGAGATGGTGAAGGACAGGGAGCCCTGGCGTGCTGCAGTCCATGGGTCACAAAGAGTTAGATATGACTGAGTGACTGAAAAACAACAACAGATACCAATTAAAAAGCACCATAATTTTAAAATATCAACAATCAAAATGTAAAAGAGAAAAATTATGATTCAGTAATAAAACAGTAATGTAATTCTTTCTAGTTGTGTTTTTATGTGCATTAATTCAACTATAAATTAATCAAAAATGTGTATTAAATATCTACTGAATTTCAAGTACAATTTTAAATTCATGCTATTGGAAAAGAAAGAGGCATTTTTATACTAATAAACTCTTTTATAAAAAGTAAAAAGTTGAGAAGGCAGAAATTAACCTAATTAAAATATAATTATATACTGAAATAAGCACTTTAAAGCAGCAAGGTTATATGAGACAGGAATACTATTTTTCAGGAGGAAGCTCTCAAAGAAAGCCTTGCAGAGAAAGAGATATTTCAATTATTACTGAATAGCTGATACCAAAAATGCAGACAGAGAAGTGTTCCAAGCAGCAAGTACAAAAAGTATAGGCTACAAAGTGTAAGGAAGAAGTCATAATCTTGCCAGAATCTTGGATCAATATCTACCAGCTATTAGAGGACTGATGAAACTGTGTTAAGAACAAATGGTTTCTGAGAACATTCAAGCAGTTCACCTATGAAGGTGAAAGAATTTAAACATGCCTTGCCCTAGCACCACATTATGCTTGGAATCTAATCCTAATAAAAATGATACATTGCATTACCACTTTCTTCTTTTTTTTAAAGTTAATTATGAAGAAGTGTTACCTCCTCTTTAGAGCACTGCCAGTTTAGATGTTGTGGGGCTGCCCACCTCCCTATGCCAGTTTTCACAGCCATGTGTCTCAAGGGCAGCGTGCTTGTGCTAGTAAAAAGTATGCTAGGGAATTTCCCTGGTGGTCCAGCGATTAAAAATCTGCATGCCAATTCAAGGGATTCCGGTTCAATTTCTGGTCTAGGAAGATTCCACTTGCATCTAAGCAGAGCCAGTGCCCTTTAGCCTATAGTCCACAACAGAGGAAGCCAAGACAGTGAGAAGCCCTGGTCACTGCAAACTAGAGAGTAGACCCGCTGTCCACAACTAGAGGCAGTCTGAACACAGCAATGAAGACCCAGCAAAGCGCAGCCAAAAATAACACATGTGTTTAAAAAAAAAAAAAAAAAAGCTGCTAGGCACAGAAATCACTTAAAAAGTACCACCCAATGGCCTTCCATATGTCTCCTTTTAGAAAATATTGTAGTTGTACCAAGATGCTTGGTGCCTGAAAGCATAATGAAACTCTCCCTGTAGCCTCCCAAGTTCCAGTATCATATTAGTTGTTTTCCAGTTTACAAAATTTCTCTAACTTGACTTGAATCTTTCAAATAACACATTGATTAATACATTTGGGTTACTATTCGATTTTATTCCATATTTTTAGTGCATATTAATTTGTTACCTACTTTTTGTAAAATCTTTGGAATTCAGGCACTACAAAAGATAGACACAGCTGTGTCCTCATGGAATTTGGGTGATAGAAGGACAATTTAGATAGGTAATCATACTAGGGTGTAAAATATATTGTGATAAAGGCAATATTGGTTGAAAAAAAAATGGTAAAATTTAGAGCTAGAGAAGTGTTCCAAAGGAATTCCTGTTTAAAGGAAAGACTTGGAAGGTAAAAATGTGAATTACTTAGAAAAAGTGAGAAACGGGTAGAAGGATAGGTAGGAAAATGAACAGTAAGAGACTAATTCTTTGGATAGAATACATGTGCAAAATCATAAAAAGAGGAGACAGCAGATCACCTTACTGGGCAAAGATAGCTCAGTATATCTGAGATATAGAATTTATGGGTTCTAAATGTGTGATACAGAAAAGATAAGAGATGAGGTCAGAGAGAAAGGCAAAAGCCTCATAATATAAGGCCCTGTAAGCAGGTTGCATTCTTCATAGGACAATGAGAGTCCAGAGAATCAAACAAAGTAGTGCAGACATGATTTAAGAGATGATCCTGCACCAGTGATCGAACTGAGTACATCTATTTAACAATTTGCTGTACTAGTTCAGGCAAAAGATGATTTGATCATTGTCCTTACTAGACAAATGACTAGAGATGAATTTGTTAGACACTTATGAATTAAAAATTGTCAGTACTCAATGTCTGAATGGTGTCAGTAAGAACAAAAAGAGAAATAACTGGTGAATTTCAGAATTTTAGCTTTGAAAAGAGGTTTAAAAACAGTCATTTATTGTGAAGAGAGAACTTCAGAACCTCAGGTTAGAACTTAATAAAATGTATTCAGTTTTGACTATACATTGTGATATGCCAGACAGAAATGACCAATGAGCAAGAAGTTATAAAGTTCCACCATTTTTTTTCAGAATAAAGTGAAATACATTAATCACCTGAAAATATTACTATACTTCCTTTAATGTGTCTTATGCAATGTTGATCCATTTCATACAAAGGGATGGGTTATTTATGCCTAAAGATTGTTTGAAAACTGCTCTTGAGACAAAAAATAATATTGAGGAGTCAAGAGAAGACTTAAGATACTAACTTTTAACAATTAAGTAAGTTAGACTACAAAATATCTGGCAAGATCTTGACTTAAGATATGTCCAAACATTCTGGAGTATAAAGTCAAGTGGGCCTTAGGAAGTAATGCTGTTACTAAAGCTAGTGAATGAGATGGAATTCCAGTAGACCAATTCAAAACTTTGAAGTGAAAGATGCTCAGTCGTCTGAGTCTTTGCAACCCTATGGACAATACAGTCCATGGAATTCTCTAGGCCAGAATAATGGAGTGGGCATTCTTTCCCTTCTCTAAGGGATCTTCCCAACTCAGCAATCAAACCCAGGTGTCCCACAATGCAGGCAGATTCTTTACCAAGAATACTGGGATGGGTAGCCTGTTCCTTCTCCAGTGGATCTTCCTGACCCAGTAATCGAACTGGAGTTTCCAGCACTGCAGGTAGATTATTTACCGACTGAGTTATCAGGGAAGCCCCAAACTCTAAAACATTATGCTATCAAAGTGTTGCACTCAATATGTCAGCAAATCTGGAAGGCTCAGCAGTGTCCACAGGACTGGATAAGATCAATCCTTATCCCAATAAGCAAGAAGGGTAGTATTAAAGCATGTTAAAACCACTGGACAGTTTCACTCATCGCCCATGCTAGTAAAGTCATGCTTAGATTCTTGCATGCGAAACTTTAGCATTACTCAAGCCAAGAACTTTCAGACATCCAAGCTGGGTTTAGAAAAGGCAGAGGAACCAGAGATACAATTGCTAACATACGGTGGATCATGAAGAAAGCAAAGGAATTCCAGAAAAACATCTACCTTTGTTTCACTGACTATGCTAAAGCCTTTGACTGTGTGGATCATAAAAAAAGGTGGAAAGCTCTTTAAAAGACGAGAATAACAGACCATCTTACCTGTCTTCTGAGAAACTTGTATGCAGCTCAAAAACCAACCCTGTATGGAACAACTGATTGGTTTGAGGATGAGAAAGGAATATGACAGGGCTGTTTATTGTCACCCTGTTTAACCTATAGGCTGAGCACATCATGAAAAATGTCAGGCTGGATGAATTGCAAGCTGGAATCAAAATAGGTGATAGAAACATCAACAACCTCAGATATACAGATGATACCACTCTAATGGCAGAAAGTGAAGAGGAACTAAAGAGCCTCTTGATGGTGTGTGAAGGACAGTGAAAGAGCCAGCTTAAAACTAAAAGTTAAAAATCTAGATCATGGTAACTGTTTCCATTACTGCATGACAAACAGAAGGGGAAAAAGTGGAAGTAGTGACAGATTTCTTCTACTTGGGCTCCAAAGTTACTGTAGACAGTGACTGCAGCCACGAAATCAGAAGAAAATTGCTTCTTTGCAGGAAAGGTATGACAAGCCCAGACAGTGCATTGAAAAGCAGAGACATTACTTGGTCGACAAAGGTCCAAATAGCCAAGGCTACAGCCTTCCTAGGTCACATATGATAATGAGAGCTGGACCATAAAGAATGCTTTAGAATTGATGACTTCAAACTGTGGTGCTGGAGAATACTCCTGAGAGTCCCTTGAACAGCAAGGAGATCAAACCAGTCAATCTTAAGTGAAATCAACCCTGAATATTCACTGGAAGCACTGATGCTAAAGCTGAAGCTTCAGTATTTTGGTCACCTGATGCAAACAGCTGACTCATTGGGAAAGTCCCTGATGCTGGGAAAGATTGAGAGAAGAAGAAGAAGGTCTCAGAAGATGAGATGGTTAGATGGCACCATTGATGCAATGGACATGAACTTGGGCAAACTTCAGGAGATACTGAGGGACAGAGACGTCTAGCTTGCTGCAGTCCAAGGCATCACAAAGAATTGGACATGAGTAGGCAACTTGACAACAACATCTTGAATTATATATTTTGCTTTAAGATCTCCCCATCTTCTTTTCTTTTTTTTTTTTTTTACTTTGCTTTACAATACTGTATTGGTTTTTCCATACATCAACATGAATCTGCCACGGGTGTACATGAGTTCCCAATCCTGAACCCCCTTCCCAGGTCCCTCCCTATACTATCTCTCTGGGTCATCCCAGTGCACCAGCCCCAAGCATCCTTTATCGAACTTAGACTGGCGATTCATTTCTTACATGTTAGTATACATGCTTCAATGCCATTCTCCAAAATCATCCCACCCTCTCCCTCTCCCACAGAATCCAAAAGTCTGTTCTATACATCTGTGTCTCTTTTGCTGTCTTACATACAGGGTTAAAGTTACCATCTTTCTAAATTCCATATATATGTGTTAGTATACTGTATTGGTGCTTTTCTCTCTGACTTACTTTCTGGCTACTCTGTATAATCGGCTCCAGTTTCATCCACTTTATTAGAATTGATTCAAATGTATTCTTT
>SJYA01009095.1:0-10418 GCA_006410615.1 Neotragus moschatus
GTAGTGATGCTTTCTAAGGCCCACTTGACTTCACATTCCAGGATGTCTGGCTCTAGATGAGTGATGGTGTTTATTTTTTCTTGAAAAAGTAATTTATGTACATGATTATTTTTTTAAAGTCCAACCTCAGACAATGTATTCATTAAGCAATCTGTTGAGTGGCTGTTATGCACCAAGCAGTATTCCAAAAGGGAGTCATACACCAAATAAATGCAAATATTTAGTATGTCAGGTGATACTAAAGTAAAAGGGTATTAGGGAAAGAAAGTGTTTTTATATACAGTATAGTCAGGGCAGTCTCCGTGTTACGGTGCCACTTGAGTAGTGATCTGAGTGAAGTGAGAGAGGGAGAGAATCTGGAGGAGAAGTATTCTAGACACTAGAATAGCAAATCGGAGAAGGCAATAGCACCCCACTCCAGTACTCTTGCCTGGAAAATCCATGGATGGAGGAGCCTGGTAGGCTGCAGTCCATGGGGTCGCTAACAGTTCGACATGATTGAGCAATTTCACTTTCACTTTTTACTTTCATGCATTGGAGAAGGAAATGGCAACCCACTCCAGTGTTCTTGCCTGNCCTGGAAAATCCATGGATGGAGGAGCCTGGTAGGCTGCAGTCCATGGGGTCGCTAACAGTTCGACATGATTGAGCAATTTCACTTTCACTTTTTACTTTCATGCATTGGAGAAGGAAATGGCAACCCACTCCAGTGTTCTTGCCTGGAGAATTCCAGGGACAGTGGAGCCTGGTGGGCTGCCATCTCTGGAGTCGCACAGAGTCGGACACAACTGAAGTGCCTTTGTAGTAGTAGTAGTAGTAGAATAGCAAATGTGAAAGGCTTGAATCAGGAGCATACTTCATAAGTTGGAGGAATAGCAAAAGGACAGTATGGTTGGAGAAGAAAGACCAAGGGGTAAGTAAAATATAAATACAAAGGACAACTTATATTTAAAAATGACTTTTACCCACCCATGCACAACTCCTGGTTCCTCAGCCCCTTGCTCAAAAGCAACCAGTATTAGTTTTTTATTCCTTCAGGTGTATCTATGAACATGTGTGTGTGTGTGTGTGTGTGTGTGTATGTATAGAGAGAGGTATGTATAACATTCCCTCCCTCCATCTCATTGTTAACACAGATTGAAGCAGCAGTACACACTCTTCCACCTCAACCACATTTTTTTAAAAAGTGCTAATTGTAAAACAGTAGACATGTGAAGGGTGCCTAAGTCATCATTCCTGACCCATAGAAGCAACCAACTTGGTAGTGAAATCTGGACATATACTATAATAATAAAACATAGACTCAGATCTTGAAAGGAACTTAAAAATCATCTCAATGAATATTTTTTCATTGTACATGAAAAATATTCAAAAGGCAACGTTACACAGCCAATCTGGCAAATTAAGATCTAGAAACAAACTTCTATTTCAGGGGTCTAGTATTACATAATATCTTCATATACTAGAGAGTGAGACAACTCTGTAGTACAATTATATAATTCTTTTACCTTTTCAAGGTGCTACATTGAGTGGGGGAAGGGCAGAGAGAAACTCTTCTCATTGTCTCCATGCTGCCTATTAGCCCATGTCTGTCCAGGTTTTTCTCCAGGAGAGGAGAATGCTCACCTGTTTGGTCAGAACTCAGGAAGTCGATTGAACTGATTTCTTGGAAGTAGGATCACTGTCCATTATAACGCCTTGTACATATGATTTCCTTGTCTGCCACAAATTCATTTGCTTGTAACTAGCAGATACATTGGAGAGNACCCACCCATAAACCAGTGAGATCTCAGCAAGGGGTTTCAGCTGTCTCTTATACACATCTGGTGTGGAGTATGGGTGGGGTGTGGGTGTGTGCAGGCGGCCGGGAGGGGTGCCTGCCGTAGGCTAGGGGTCCGGGTGACCCCAATTCTGTACATTCACTTGTGGCCCATCCCTCGCCCAGTGCTGCCAGCAGGCTGACTGTCACAGAACCACAGGAAGCCCTCGGGGCGGGTGGCTCTGCAGAGAGATGCTGCAGCTGCAAGGATGACCCAAGATCTTTTGAATGCAAGTGTGTGTCTAGATTGCAGTTTTCCTACAAAATGTTCCATGGAATCTATTTCCTGCTGCTTTCTTTCACATAAAGCATTTTTAATTCACCTAAGCTTTGCTCTTTGCTCCTAACTTTGCCCCTGGGGCTTCCCTTGTAGCTCAGTTGGTAAAGAATCTGCCTTTAGTGCAGGAGACCAGGGTTTGATCCCTGGGTGGGAGATCCCTGGAGAAGGGAATAGCAACCCACTCCAGTATTCTTGCCTGGAGAATCCCATGGGCAGAGAGTACTCTGTACCCCTCGCAGAGTACAGCCCACAGGGTCGTAAGAGTCGGACATGACTTAGTGCTTTTTTTTTGCCCATGGAACAAGAGAAAAATGTGCACCCACCCATAAACCAGTGAGATCTCAGCAAGGGGTTTCAGGGTGTCCGGAGTGGTACTGAGCCTGTGAAGGACACACGCAAGCCCTTTAACTCTCTCTCTCTCTCTCACACACACACATGTGCCTCAGAAAGCTCGAAGTCTCCTGAGTAAAGAAGATAAATTTGAAAAAGTCGAACAACACAGAAGAAACACCACCTTCTCGTGTGCGCATGTGTTTGGCTCAGTCATCTCTGACTCTTGCGGCCCCAGGGACTGTAGCCTGCCAGGCTCCTCTGTCCATGGGATTCTCTAGGCAAGAATACTGGAGTGGGTTGCCACTCCCTTCTCCAGGGGATCTTCCCAACCCAGGGGCTGAACCCAGGTCTCCTGCATTGCAGACGGATTCTCTCCTCTCTGAGCCACCAGGCAAGCCCCCCACCTTCGTATCACGGTATAGTGCATTTCAGAAAAAAGGGTGACAGACTGACCAGTGACGACTCCAGGGGGAGCACGGGGGAGACAGGCAGCCCTTGACCTCTGGGAAGCTCTGACCAGTGACAACTCCGGGGGGAGCACGGGGAGACAGGCAGCCCTTGACCTCTGGAAGCTCTAGCCAGGGGCGGAGCTGGGTCAGCTGGACATGGACGAAGGAAGAGCTCCCAACCACAGCCGACACTGTCCTGCCCCCGTGCCCGAGAGGGGTCCAGGACACCCAGCGGGGAGGCCAGGGGTGTCAGGGCCCCCTCCATGGGGAAGGTCCCAGCCTGGCACCAGACCTACCCGCGTCTTCTACACCTTCACCGCCAGGTGGAAATTCCAGACATGAGGAAGCAGGGAAGCCAAGAAAACCTCCCAACCGCTCTTCATTTTGCACCCAAAACAGCATTGAGCAGCACTTAGCTTGTGACCACACAGCCGTCAGCTCCAGCCGGTGAGACGATGCTCAAAGGCCAAGCCCCTCAGAGCCCACTCTGCCAGCTTGTTTTTGAAAGTTGGAGGACACTGGTCTGGCCCCGTGGACCCCAGGAAGGAGCTGAGCTCAGGCCCATGTCCCATCCTCCTTGTCCGAGGCAGTGCTCCTCCTCTCCCGGCTCCAGAGCCGCGCTTCAGGTGACGGTCCAGACCGTCACAGGTGTGACTGGGATGCAGCTTGTGGGCCACCAGCATTCTGCTTTTTAAAGAAATAGAGCAGGAGAGAGTAAAACAGAACAGATCCCACGTGTAAGAACAGGCAGTGGTTCACCTAACGTGTACAGCCATACGGACATGGTGGCAAAGGAACTTTTTCCTTTCATCGAGGAGGTTGTAGGAATGGGACAGGTGATGTTTGGGCCATGGTTGTCACCCCTAGCCTCAGGGGGGAGTCCCGTGGCTTAAAGCTGGTGGGCAGAGGCTCCGTCTACACGGTTAATGCCAATCTCTGCAGGTGGGGCCCCAGCATCAAGCCTCTTTTGAGATGCCTGGCAAAGGTGTTTGAATCACTTTGTCCAGAGCAGTGATGCTAAGGTGGGCACCCTTGGCCACCCACAAGAAGGAATCATCGCAAAACACGCGTCGAGTGTCACGGGATAAATGCACCCCGGGAAGGCCATGGAGAGGTTCGGAGAACTGTTGGGGGCTGCCATTCAGAGTGGGTGGGGGGCCAGCTGGGGTCCCTGCCAGGGCCACGTGGGAGCGGAGACCACCGATGGGAGCACTTGGACGCCTGAATGCTTGACAGCAAGGCTCACATCTGTCGTAGCCAGTAACCAACCACGTGAGCTTGTGTGTTCATCACATCCAGGGAGACAGAAGCGGGCATCTGAGACAGAGGACAAGCAGAACCCGGCAGAGGCCAGGCCGCACCTCCTGTGTGTTTGTTTACCACCTGGGGAAGGAGCAGGCCTGGGGCTTTCTTCCTGACCCAGGAGGCAAGGCCATGTCTGCGAGGGGAGCCAGAGTGTGAATGTGAGCTGCACTGGGACCCTCATCTCTGGGAAAGGGGCCACGGGAAGCTGTGTCCCACTCAGTTCACCTCTGTTAAATGGCTTTGGCCGAGTTCCTTGACCTCTGTGCCTCCCCTGACTCACCAGGGGGATGCAAGACACCTGTGCCCGGCATGGATGCAGGCTGAGCTACAGAGCTGGTGGTGTGATGGGTATCACACGGGCCCACTAAGGGCTTGGAGCCTCAGCTGCACCCCCAACCCCACTCCCGTGTTCCTCACCCTCGGAGCAGAGTGAGGGACCGCCCGTCTTACCAGGAGGGCCTGCGCACGTGAGAAGGGAGGAGCAGGGGAAGACCGGTGGCCAGGCAGGAGCAGCAGAAGACCGGTGAGCCAGGGAGGAGCTGGAAGGACTAGACGTTGGGAGGAGCACGCTTTTCTAGCATCATCTTTATGAGGGTCAGCATCTTTCAGTACAAACACTGGCAGACAAAATCCAAGTCCAGGTGGTTTGCTCATAACCGTGTGAACACATCCACCCAGTTGGCTCCCGGCCGGCCTCCGACACCAGGCATAAGGCGAAGGGGTTCAGGCTGAGTTCAGCAGTTTCTCTGAGGATCACGGGAGGCCTCGAGGAGCTCTGGGCTGGCCCACAGCGGCCGGGATGCCCACCAAGCAGTTTCTCTGAAGGCAGAACTCGCCTCTCCTCCTGGGAACCCATTAACACCAGCAACCCCCTGGACTGTAGCCCACCGGGCTCCTCTGCCATGGGGATTCTCCAGGCAAGAATACTGGAATAGGGTGCCATGCCCTCCTCCTGACCCAGGAATTTTCCCAACCCAGGGAGGAATGGAACCCAGGTCTCCCTCATTGCAGGTGGAGTCTTCACCGTATGAGCTCCAGAATTCACCCTGGGGCCTTTGAATCACGAATTGGTCCTTCTCCAGGACCCAAGGACACTGGGAGATGGACAGTGAAGGACACCATCAGGGGTGGCCTAGGGCCTCCTCATCCATTACTGGGGGACTGCCCCCTGCCACGGAGCCATGGAAACACAGTAAAGAAACCTTTCCTTGCGTAGCTCGTAGACAGTGGGAGTTAGCCTTGGGTATGGGGTCTTCAAGAAAGACTTCCTCAGCAATCAATGCAAAGAAATAGAAGAAAACAACAGAATGGCAAAGACTAGAGATCTCTTCAAGAAAATCAGAGATACCAAGGGAACATTTCATGCAAAGATGGGCTCAATAAAGGACAGAAATGGTATGGACCTAACAGAAGCAGAAGATATTAAGAGGTGGCAAGAATACACAGAAGAACTGTACAAAAAAGATCTTCATGACCTGGATAATCACGATGGTGGGATCACTCACCTAGACCCAGACATCCTGGAATGTGAAGTCAAGTGAGCCTTAGAAAGCATCACTACAAACAAAGCTAGTGGAGGTGATGGAATTCCAGTTGAGCTGTTTCAAATCCTGAAAGATGATGCTGTGAAAGTGCTGCACTCAATATGACAACAAATTGGAAAACCCAGCAGTGGCCACAGGACTAGAAAAGGTCAGTTTTCATTCCAATCCCAAAGAAAGGCAATGCCAAAGAAAGTTCAAACTACCACACAATTATACTCATCTCACACACTAGTAAAGTAATGCTCAAAATTCTCCAAGCCAGGCTTCAGCAACGAACCATGAACTGCCCAGATGTTCAAGCTGGTTTCAGAAAAGGCAGAGGAACCAGAGATCAAATTGCAAATATCCGTTGGATCATGGAAAAAGCAAGAGAGNACTACCACACAATTATACTCATCTCACACACTAGTAAAGTAATGCTCAAAATTCTCCAAGCCAGGCTTCAGCAACGAACCATGAACTGCCCAGATGTTCAAGCTGGTTTCAGAAAAGGCAGAGGAACCAGAGATCAAATTGCAAATATCCGTTGGATCATGGAAAAAGCAAGAGAGTTCCAGAAAACCATCTACTTCTGGTTTATTGACTACACCAAAGCCTTTGACTGTGTCGATCACAATAAACTGTGGGAAATTCTTCAAGAGATGGGAATACCAGACCACCTGACCTGCCTCTTGAGAANTCTCATGTAAGACTAAACAGGAATTCCTTTGGCTTGAATGAATCGCTGAAAAACAAAACTGATACATCCTGAATTCTGAAAAACAAAACAAAAAACTATGAGACTGTTAAGTGTGTCAATGTGTCAGTTGTTCACCACTTAAAGATTTGACATTGCTTCTATCCTAACAACCCAGATCTTCACCTCTCTTAGGAGGTGAATCTGAGTAGAAAGTGGGACAACTAAGTATCCTTCAGAAGAGCTTTTCATTCTCAAATAGAAATTTAGTTGTGTGCCTTTTAATTTTTATTGAAATACAAAGTGCATACCTAAAATTACAAATCATACATACAGCTAAGTGAATTTTCACAAACCACTCTTGTGTTCAGATCAAGAGGCAAAACATTACCCAAGTCAGAAACCCACTTACTTGTTATTTTAATATTTTCAATTGAAATTCTCCTTTAAAACTATAGAAATAAATGTAATTTCCTATAGAACAGGCTTAAGGAGAAAGATTTTTATGATTAATGAGAAAATCATCTCATTAGATGCAGAAAAAGAATGTGATAAATTTCAGTATCCATATATATTTTTTTTTTGGCTGCCTTGGGGCCCACTGTGTGCAGGCTTTCCCTAGTTGCAAGCAGGGGCTACTTGCTAGTTGCCGTGCACAGGCTTCTCCTTGCGATGTCTTCTCTTGTTGCAAAGCCCGAACTCTAGGCATGCAGACGCACAGTTGTGTCACACCGGCTTAGTTCGCACAGTGCATGTGGGATCTTCCCTGACCAGGGACCAAATTAGTGTCCCCTGTATTGGCAGACAGATTCTTAACCACTGAACCACCAGGGAAGTTCTCCATTTATGATTTTTTTTAAACTATTTACTTTCTTAATTAATAAATCTGGCTGTGTCAGGTCATAGGTGCGGCATGCAGGATCTTTAGCTGTGGCATGTGGGATCTAATTCCCTGATCAGAGATGGAACGCGGGCCTCCTGAGTTGGGAGCACGGTATCTTAGCCACTGAACCACCAGGGAAGTCCCATCCATTTTTAATTTTTAAAAAGATTTGCAGGTCAGAAATAAAAGAAAACTTCCTTAATCTTATACACAAGAGTACCTACTAAGAAAACTACAGCAGACATCACAATGCTGAAATGTTGAACGTTTTCCCACTGAGATCAAGAACAGATGTTCACTACTATCACATCTGTTATGCGTTGAATTTTGTTCCTTCTCCCCAACCCCCAAAAGATTTTTAGGTCCTCATACCCAGCACCTAAATGTGACTTTATTTGGAAATAGTGTTGTCCCAGGTGTCGTTTATTAAGATGAGGTCATACAGGAGTAGGATAGGCCCCTATCCAATGTGACTAGTCTCCTTATAAGATGACCATTTGAAGACAGTACACAGAGAGGATGCCATGTGATGCTGAAGGCAGAAATGGAGTCATGCAGCTGCAAGCCAAGGGATGGAACAGGTGGAACAAACACTGCCTGTGGGAGTGTGAGTTAGGATGACCACTCTGGTGGCTCGGATAGTAAAGCGTCTGTCTACAATGTGGGAGACTTGGGTTCGATCCCTGGGTTGGGAAGTTCCCTGGAGAAGGAAATGGCAACCCACTCCAGTACTCTTGCCTAGAAAATCCCATGGACGGAGGAGCCTGGTGTCCATGGGGTCGCAAAGAGTCAGACACGACTGAGCGACTTCACTTCACTCCACTCTGAAATACTGTGGCACTATCTAGTAAAGCTGAACAGCCCCAGAGCCTATGACCTGGGAATCCCACTCCAACAAAGTATATAACCAACAGAAATGCACACATATATATATGTTCACCAAAAGACATATATAAGAATATTCATAGCACACACTACTTGTAATGACTGAAAACTGGAGAGCAACACAAATGTCCACTTGCACTAGAATAATCAAATTTGTATATTTTACAAGGAAATACAAAACACCAAAGAGAAAGAATGATCCAAAACTACATGAAACAAACTCAGATGAATCTCACAATGTTGAGCAAAAGAAGCTTGACAGAAAAGAATATATACTATACGTTTGCACATATATACATTCAAAAATAGGTTAAATTGATATATAGTGTTGGAATTTAGGACAGTGGAGGGACAGTGACTGAAGAGGGCAGAAAGGGACTTGCTGATGCTGATTCTTCATCTGGGTGCTGGTTGTATATCTAGGCTGGGTTTATGAGCAATTCATCAAGCTATACTATTTTTCATTTGAACACTTCACTGTTTGTGTAATTCAGTAATGTACCTCCAGGAAAACTGTGAAAGACAGACATTCCAAAGAATATTTACTGTAAAATTGACTTTACAGATTGTTCAAAAATAGGTAAAATTAAATCATAATGTTGAAGTGAATGTTTCCTTCTCTTCTTTGGGGAGAAGGAAAATGTTAGTGACGGGGATGGGTCACAAGTAGGGTTTTTTGTTTTGTATTTAATATTTACTTGCTTATTTGGCTGTGTCTGGTTTTAGGGTCGGCAGGCGGGATCTTCTTTGCTGCATGCAGAATCTTTTTGTTGCAGTATTTGGGCTTCTCCAGTTGCAGGGTGACTTATGGGATCTCGTTCCCCAACCAGGGATCAAACCCCCATCCCCTGCATTGGACGCATTGGAAGGTAACCACTGGACTGCCAGGGAAGTCCCATAGATAAGGCTTTAAAGGGCTAAGAATGTTCTGATTCTTGAACCAAGTGGTAATTATGCAAATGTTTCCTTGTTAAAACTTACTGAGCTGTAAATGTATCCTTTGCTGCTTTCTGATTGTGTTTTATACCTCACAATTTTTAAGTTTTTAAAAGAGTGGGAAGGAGTAGAAAAGTGATGATGGTGGTAAACTGAGAAAGCTGAGATTAGATGACGAAAGGTGGAAACCTTTCCCTTGGCCTTTTCCTTTCTTACCTGGCATGGTAGGTTCTTGCAGTCAGGCCAGCTATCCAGAACCCCTCCCTCAACAGGGGTCTTTCATCTCTTCCACAAGGGGAAACAGCACTGATGTTTAAAACAGGTCCTTCCACATTTACCTCATTGTTTTGAGATAAATTACAGCATTGCTCTAGATGCTAACAGAAATCTTATCCCCTACATTCTTACTCTAGGGGAACTAACGTATAGTTGGCCATTCCGGTCTTGTAGCTTGCACAATTCATTTTCAGAAGTCACAGCAATCTTCATTATACAGAACCCCTGTCTCCAGAAAATTCTTTAAAGGAAGCCTCATTGTTTGTGTGATACTCTCCTCATGATGTTTTAATAACATTGATTTCACATTATATGACCTACCTCAAGCCCATTTTTTAGAGACTAGTTTTACTAATCTAGAATGCAAAGAGTAAAGAGCAATAAAAACGTGGTGGTGGTTTAGTTGCTAGGTCGTGTCCAACCCTTATGACCCCATGGGCTGTAGCCCGCCAGGCTTCTCTGTCCATGGAATTTTTCAGGCAAGAATGTTGGAGTGGGTTGCTATTTCCTTCTCCAGGGGATCTTCCTGACCCAGAGATTGACCCCTGGCCTCCTGCAATCCAACCCAAGCCCATTTTTTAGAGACTAATTTTTCTAATCTAGAATGCAAAACCTAAAGACCCATATTGCCAACATCCACTGGATCATCGAAAAAGCAAGAGAGTTCCAGAAAAACATCTATTTTTGCTTTATTGACCATGTCAAAGCCTTTGACTGTGTGGATCAAAATCAATTGTAGAAAATTCTGAAAGAGATGGGAATACCAGACCACTTGACCTGCCTCTTGAGAAACCTATATGCAGGTCAGGAAGCAACAGTTAGAACTGGACATGGAACAACAGACTGGTTCCAAATAGGAAAAGGAGTACATCAAGGCTGTATATTGTCACCCTGCTTATTTAACTTCTATGCAGAGTACATCATGAGAAATGCTGGACTGGAAGAAGCACAAGCTGGAATCAAGATTGCCAGGAGAAATATCAATAACCTCAGATATGCAGATGACACCACCCTTATGGCAGAAAGTGAAGA
>SJYA01009097.1:0-26524 GCA_006410615.1 Neotragus moschatus
GCTGCTTTGTGAGGGGTCCCCTTCAGCTAGTGGGCTGGGGTGCGGGAGAGAGTTCCCTCTTGGGCGACGGTGCAGGGCTTGCAGATCCTCCCCTAGTCGGCAGCCCTGGGGAAACTTGGCGTCACTTTTTTCTGGGACAGAAGGAAACGGAGTGCCTCACCTGAAATGGCAACCTGAGCAGGCGCGAGCCATGCAAGGTTATTGTGAAGGAGGTGGGACTGGGAGAACCGTGTCTAGAGTTAGAAGTTGGGAGAAAAGAATGCGAATGGAGTCAGGAAGAATGGGAGGTGCTATAGACCCCAGGAGAATTTTGGGAGAGGCTGGGCCAGGGAGGTAGCGGGACACTGGAGATGGGATAAGACTCTGGGTAGGTTTCCTCAGTAGAGTCTACAGGACTTTCTGATGCTCCCTGCATGGCCAGGAGGATGTGGACTGGCCCAGCATGGCATGGGAATCAGATTGAGGAGGGGGTGTCATAACCCTGTTGCCAGAGATGTGCCCTGTGGTGAGTGAGGGGAGGGCTTTGAGTAGGAGGGCAGGACGTGAAGGCTGCGTGCTGGCATCCCTGATGCTCCTTCCAGGAAAGAGCATACCTGTCTGAGGAGGGAGTCTTCAAAGTAAAGAGCTTTGCTTCCGTGGAGCCTGCTGTGGGTGCTGGAGTGGATTCTCCACTGGCAGGCACTCTCGACCCTCACTGCCTCCCCGATGGAAGGAGGGAAAGATCAACCAGGCTGGTGGGGCCAGTGGGTCCTAGACCCACCTCACCCCTCACCTCACTGCTCAGGGCAGGAGGGATGAGAGTGCTTCAGTCAATGGCTCCCAGCAAGCTCCCTTTTGAGGATTGTTTACTGAGTAGGCCTGCTTGCTGAATGGACTAGTAGCTGACCTGCCTGCTCAGCCCCTCCCAATGACTCATTAACTTAAGAATGTATGAAAATTAACCAAGAATTAATCAATATTCCTCTAAATACACACACAGGCAATTAGAAATGAGCGTGTTCACTCAGTTAAATCTTTGTGAACACTTTGTAATTGGCTTGTCATTGCTTTACCTCTGTATATTTGCTTACAAGGTAAAGTTTTATGTATGACATCTTCTGAGATCCTAAAAAAGTGTAAAGACCCCAAATTTCAAAACTGTACCACTTCAATTGCCTGAAAATACCTATAAAACTATTGTTCTTATGGACAGTCATAGCTGATACATGGTATGTCCTCCTTACGTTAGATACCAATATGAGTCTTCTGAGGTTGGAATAATTCTTATCTTCAGTAGAATTTTCTTTTGTCTGAAGTTCAGGGAGGCTCAGTCCTTCTCCAGGGCCACCTGGTAAGAGGCAGTACTGTTTTCTGACATGCTCTGTCATGTCTGACTCTTCGCGACCCCATGGACTATACAGTCCGTGGAATTCTCCAGGCCAGGATACTGGAATGGTTAGCCTTTCCGTTCTCCAGGGGATCTTCCCAACCCAGGAATCAAACTAGGATCTTCTGTGTTATAGGCAGATTCTTTACCAAGTGAGCTATCAGGGAAGCCTGAGCTTAGACTGACAGGCAGAGGTCCTGTTACACCAAGGCCAGGAAGCGGTGGAGGTCCAACTCTGCTGTAGGATTCTAGCACTGTTGTCCACGTCTCATGACTTCTTTCTTCCCCCAGGGCCCCATGGCAGTGGTAGAGATGCTCATGAGTCCTGTGCAGGTGAGTCATAATATCAACCTGATAGTTTTATCATCCTGAGATATGTGCCCTTGAGGAATGGCAGTGTCGCAAGACTTTTATCCCTATTTTCTGTCTAGCATCTGTAGACCTTGTGCTCTCACCATGCCCAGGATCCTATATTTAGTCCTGTGCTATAGATTTGTCAGCAGTTTCGTTGCTGACAGTTGATGGGGGAAGGCGTGGCAGGGAGCCCTGGGCACAGGATTTAAAATGTCCAGACAGTTGCACATGATACTGAGGTGGGATGTGCAGGGAACTGTTGGTTTTGTCATATCTGGTGGGAATGGAATGCTGAGACAGGGGTGCACAGGTATCAGGCCTTGACTGATAGCCTGAGGTCCTGATTCTCTAACCCTCAGGTTGAGGGCAGGTAGGGAATGTTTGAAGCAGAGCAGGAAGGTGCCGTGTCTCAGATTTTAATAGGCTCCCTGTGACTGCAGAGTAGAAGACAGACTAGGTGTGCATGAAGGCTGGGAGATATGAAGGGAATCTCTGCAATCATCCATGTGCATGTTCGTGGGGGCTACACCTGAGTGGTGGTTGTGAAGGCAGGGATAGAGCTGCCCATTTTTTTTAAGTCATATATTTAAATTGAATATATTTTATCATATTTTATATTTTATCATATATTTTAAATGTTATATATTTAGGTGGTTTACAATGATGTGTTGTCCATATTTTATGTAATGGAGAATGAGGTACTCAAGGAGATAGGCTGATAGGAAGAATCAGGGAAGACCCCAGGTTTCTGGCTTTGTTGGAAGGATGAGGACCTCATCAGCTAAAATGAGGAAGCAGCTCTAGTTGTAGGGAGAATTTCCAAATGGAATAAGAAGAGTCAGTTTTTGTCCATGTTACAGATGTTCCAGAGATTCCCAAGGGGAGGTATCCCAGAGTTGTCAGGAAGGTGCAATCCCACAAGTGAGATGCAGTGAGGAGAGTGAACAGTTGGCCCTGAGCCCTGGCACTGAGCTTATAAAGACAAGGACAAATCTGAGTTTGTCTGAGGGTCAGCATCTGGGGGAGGGACCCCACGGAATCACTTTCACACAGAGTCTAGGTTTCAGGGGAAGGATCCAAGGTGGAGACAGCCGTTGCATAGGAGCTTTGGGTTGGACTAGGATAAAGTTGCAGATAATATTTAGGCAGTGTCATTTCTAGCTGGTGTTGGGGATGCCATTAGAGAATAAGGAGTGAGGATGAAGGGCCTGAGTAGTAGGCCTCTGTGTTGGATACCTGGCTGGTTGTGATATGGGCATCACCAAGAAAGATGAGGAAGCAAAGTGTCTGTGTGACGGCAGGGTGTAGGTGTGAGAAAGTCTTCAGGCCAGGGCAAACAGGAGAGGGATGTTTTGAGGATGGAAAAGGGATTCACTGGGAGAGTCTCTAGACTTAGGATGCAGTGGAAATGTGACTGGGGAGGTCTGTGTGCCTGGGCTTCGCATGAAGAGAGAGCAAGGTGTTGACTGCTTGTGGGACAGTCCTTGCAGTGCAGAAGTGGGAGAGAGCTAAGGGGACATGAGGTCTCACGTAGGCGGGATGGCTAGAGAGGAAGCAAAAAACAGGGCCCTGTGCGGAGACCTTCTGGGGTGTGCCTCCAGGGCTTGGGGTGGGCCCTGGCCTTAGAGGACTTTGGTGTTCAGGGGCAGGATTGGCTGCATTAAATGTTGGATGCATTTGCCATTCACTGCCTGGATTCCATGTGCAGAGCGCCCTGTAAGGAGGTGAAAGAAGTGCCTGTGGTGTCTGTGGTGGGGTGGGTGTGGTGCTGTCACCATGGAGGGGTCAGAGTTGTCAGGAAGGTGCAGTCCTACAAGTGAGATGCAGTGAAGAGGAGAGTGAACGGTTGGCCCTGAGCCTTGGCACTGGGCTTATAAAGACAAGGACAAATCTGAGTTTATTTGAGGGTCAGCTTCGGGGGAGGGATCCCAGGGAAATTGTCCAGCAGGAAAGGGGTAGGGCCATGCATGGCAGTCCACAGCCTACATGGTGGTTTGTTTTCTGCTGTGTACTGGACACAGGGATCCATGGTCATGAGGAGAGAGCAGGCACTGATGCCCCTAGGACGTGTCTTGAGGGCGGGACATGTGGGAGGAGGCTGAGTGGGGACAGATGCGTAGGGGGAGGATGAAGGTCCTGGAGAGGGACATGCATCAGTGGTTGTTCCCAGAGGATATTAACTTGTGGAAGTGAGTGAGTGGTGACACAGAGAGGCCAATGACATTTCAAGAAAGTTTCAGTGCTTACATTTCCCGAGAGGAGGCACACTGTATAACCCAGGGTCGTGTGGAGAATCACCATACTTGGTTAGCAGGTGCAAGCACCAGTTTGGGGAAACCAGTGGTCAGAGCCTTTTTTGGATTTTCAGGGGAAATGTGGGGAGGGTTGGACAGAAGGCTTAGGGATGACTAGTTTGGATAATTCTGTGTACCTGGAGTATGGGAGCTGTCTGGTACCTGGCTCTGGGCTGATTTAGGGCAGGGAAAATACTGACCTGGTGAGTGAGAGTTAGTTCAGGAGTTGGTTCAGAGTATGAGCTCTGGAAGCAAGGGAGATGTGAACAAATTTGGCTTTATGTTTAGCCCTGTAATTACGGATGGCAAATAGATAAATACAGAATCCACAAACCTGAGTTAAAACAAGAAGCTGTTCATGAACCAGACTCTTTTGATGTTGGCAGGACTGTGTGGTCTTTGAGGATGTGGCTGTATATTTCTCCCAGGAGGAGTGGGGCCTCCTTGATGAAGCTCAGAGACACTTGTACCATGCTGTGATGACAGAGAACTTGGCACTCGTGACCTCCCTGGGTAAGCTCTGCACACTCACCCAGTGTTGTGGGCTGCACTCTGTTCTACCCCTTTTCCCAGGGGCAGCTCTGTGCTCCCCACACTGAGACCTTCCTTTCCTGGTTTCCTGGTATGTGTGCTATTGGTGCTGGACCATGTGTACAGTGTCACTGTTCTCCCCACAGAGCCCTATCTCTTCCACTCTGAGAACTTGCACGACAGGGCTCAGGTGTCAGAAAAAATCTAAATTTTATCTGAGACCCCCTCTGACCTGGCTTGTCCCTGGTAGGTGATCAGACTAGATTCTTGGACCCTTGTTGCCCCAGGCCTTCCCCTCCTCTTGCTGACATTTCTTTCAGGCACCAACCAAGATAGAAATTTTGGGACCATTATTGCTTCTGCAGTCTCCCTTTTGAAGCTGTTAGAATTTTAGCATGTCAGATGCCCTGTGTTGAATTTCTGAACATATGTTGGCCCCTCCTTTTTCTGTCTTTCACGTAGGACTGTCATCTTTCTGATGCCACATCAGTGCTCACCTGGTGCAGGAGAGAGGACACTGGGTGCTTGATAGTGTGGTCATTACTGCATCTACGGCAGGAGACACTCAGAATTAACCCGAGCTCAGTGTGAGGTCCTGGGAAATGGTGCCGTGTCAGAACTGGGAACTTGTTCCGTGTTCACCGTTGGTTGATGCTGTGACCGCTGGCCATTCCTCGTTTCTTCCTTTTCTTCCCAATTTTTATTTCTTCTGTCACCCTCCAGCCACACCTATGTGACCCTCGCTTGTCACATGTTCCATTATCACTGCTCTGTATGTAAGATGTCCTGAAGTCTGCATGTATGTGTCCGTAAATAGTGCTAGAACTTTAGCATCTCCTTTGTATCAGATGTTTCAAGAACTGGGCACCAGATTTGTCATAGTGCTCACCTGTCACCCATAGCCATGGGTGTGGTGGAGGCCCTTTGCAGAGGACTGACTCGGAGGCCTGCTATGGTCTGAATGTTTGTGTCTCCACACATTCCATATGTTGAAAACTTCATGCCCAAAGTGGCAGTATTAGGAGATGGCGTCTTTAGGATGATTAGGTCAGGAGGGCAGAGCTTTTAAGAATGAGGTTAATGCCTTTTTAAAAGGGGACACCACTGAGACTTCCCTGGTGGTCCAGTGGTTAAGACTTTACATTTCCAATGCAGAGGGCCTGAGTTAGATTCCTGTTGAAGGAACTAAGCTCTCACATGATACGCAGCTCAGCCCAAAAGATTAAAAGAAAAAAAAGGAGGGGACCGCACAGAGCTTCCAGTCTCCTTCCACAATGTGTGAGGACACAATGAGAAGTCTGTGACCTAGAAAAATGCATACACATCTCTGGGTTCCATCGTCTGGAAATGTGAGAAATAAACTTCTGTTCATTATAAGCCAGTCAGCTTTTTATCATAGCATCCTGAATGGACTGCAAGAGTAACTCTTCCTTCAGTCTTTACCTGTTGACAGGACCGTCTCATCATGGGAGCTCCCCAGGTCCATCTCTGCACAGCAGATCTTCTCTCTGGCTCTGGTCTTGGGTGTGTGTGGCACACATATTTCTGATGGGGCTGTCCTTTCCATCAAAGTCAACATGCACTTTACCAGCATCTGTCTGGTTACAGGTTGTTGGCATGGAGCCCAGCGTGAGGAGGCCTCTTCTGAGCAAGGTGTTTCTATAGAGATGTCAGAGGTCAGGACTGCAAAGCCAGATCCATTCTCCAGGAAGGCCCAGCCCAGTGACATGTGTGGCTCACTCGCCAGAGACCTTTTACCCCTGCCTGAGCATGACAGAATGTACCCTGATGAAGGACTGAACATTTGTGGAACAGACCTTTTCCAGCACCAGAAGGAGATTAGAGACAAACTTTACAGAAGGGCTGAGGGGCAGCCTTCATTTGTGACCAACAGCAGTGTTCACATAGGAGAGAGGACCTTGACCTGCAGCAGAGATGGGAAGCCCTTCCCAGGCAGCACAGGCCTTCTGCAGCAGCTGGCCCCTCTTGGTGTGGGGCAGCCACATGGGGATACTGAGTGCCAGGAGGCCTTTGGTCATGAACAGAGTGGTTACAGGTGTCCTCAGTGTGGGAAAGCCTTCAGCCGAAAACAGATACTTGTTGAGCATCGGAAAACCCACACTGGAGTAAGGCCTCATGAGTGCAGCATATGCAGGATGGCCTTTATTAGAAAATTTCACCTTGTTCAGCACCAGAGAATCCACACTGGAGAAAGGCCTTTTCGGTGCGGCGAATGTGGAAAATGTTTTAGGTACAACTCCACGCTCGTTAGTCATCAGCGAGTTCATACTGGATTAAGGCCTTATGAGTGCAGCAAATGTGGGGAATTCTTCAAGTACAATGCCAACTTCATGAAACATCAGAGAAAGCACAATGGAGAAAAGCCTTTTGAGTGCAGAGAATGTGGAAAATTCTTTAGGTATAACTATAGACTGATAAGACATGGGAGAGTTCACACTGGAGAAACTCCTTATAAGTGCATTGAATGTGGGAAGTTTTTCAGGTACAGCTCCACATTCATTAGACATCAGAGAATTCATACTGCAGAAAAGCCTTATAAGTGTAATGAATGTGGGAAATTCTTTAGGTACAATTCCACACTCGTTAAACACCAGAGAGTTCATACCGGAGAAAGGCCTTATGAGTGCAGTGAATGTGGAAAATTTTTTAGGTACACGTCCACCCTCATTAGACATCAGAGAGTTCATACTGTAGAAAGGCCTTATGAGTGCAGCTTGTGTGGGGAACACTTTAAGTATAAATCCAAACTTATTAAACATTGGCAAAATCACACCGGAGAAAGGCCTTATGAGTGCAGTGAATGTGGGAAGGCCTTTAGGTACCACTGCAGACTCATTAGACATAAGAGAGTTCACAGTGGAGAGAGGCCTTATGAGTGCAGTGAATGTGGGAAATTCTTTCGGTACAACTCCAATCTCATTAAACATTGGAGAAATCACACTGGAGAGAGGCCTTATGAGTGCGGAGAATGTGGGAAAGCCTTTAGTCACAAGCATATACTTGTTGAGCATCAGAAAATCCATACTGGAGAAAGGCCTTACGAGTGCAGCAGATGTCACAAAGCCTTCATTAGGAAGTCCCATCTTGTTCATCACCAGAAGATTCACACTGAAGACACTATGAGTGCTGTGCATGTAGGGAACTCTTTACATACAACTCCAACCTCATGAAGCAGAGAGTTCAGTGATAGAGACCTTATGAAGGGGCCTGCTGTATAGCACAGGAAACTATTCAATATCGTGTAATAAGTTATAATGGAAAAGAATCTGGGAAAGAATTTTATATATAAACTGAATCATTTTGATATATGCCTGAAACACTGTAAATCAACTATGCTTCAATTAAAAACCAAAAGACCATATAATGAATGTGGGAAGTACAGAAGCTATGGTAAATGAGTTACTACTCCAAACTCCTAACTCATAGGTGCTGGAGAAGCCCCAATGAGTTATGTTGGGCTATGTTCACTTCTGAGTACAGCAAACATGGCAAGTTGTTTTGGTACAGCTCCCCACTTTAGACATCAAGAGTTCATACCAGAGGCAAACCTTTTCAGTGAATGTAAGTTTTTAGCTTAAACTCCAACCCGATTACACGTCAGTGATTTCACAACGGAGAAAGGCCTTAGGGCAGCAGTTATGGACACGTGTTCTGCCAAAACTTTGACCTCATTCAGCACCAAAAAGTTCACACCAGAGGGAGTATTGCAAATGGGGAAACAGCAAGTTGCTCTAATCTGTCCCTGAGAACGTCTTTTTTTTTTTTTTTTTTGATGGTAGTAAAATATATCTAACAATGCTGGGCTTCCCTGGTAGCTCAGCTGGTAAAGAATCCACCTGTAATGCAGGAGACCCCGATTTGATTCCTGGGTTGGGAAGCTCTGCTAGGGAAGGGATAGGCTACCCACTCCAGTATTCTTGGGCTTCCCTGGTGGATCAGCTGGTAAAGAATCTGCCTGCAGTGCAGGAGACCTGGGTTCAATCCCTGGGTTGAGAAAATCCACTAGAGAAGGAAAAAGGCTAATCACTTCAGTATTCTGGCCTGGAGAATTCTATGGACTATATAGTCCATGGGGTCGCAGAAGAGTTGGTCATGACAGAGCGACCTTAGGGCTTCCCTGATTGCTCAGTTGGTAAAGAATCTGCCTGCAATGCAGGAGACCCTGGTTCGATTCCTGGGTCAGAAAGATATGCTGGAGAAGGGATAAGCTACCCACTCCAGTAGTCTGGCCTGGAGAATTCCATGGACTGTATAGTCCATGAGGCTGCAAAGAGTCAGACACAACTGAGCAACTTTATATGTAACAGACTTTACCCTCTACCTTTTAATGTTCGGTGTAGTGTGTTTAAAAATATCTAGTCTCCAGAATTCTTTTTCATCTTGCAGAAATGAAACTCTGTACCCCTTAAACAACATCTCTCTCTTCTCCCTCTCTACCCTACCTGTCTAACTCTGTTTTACACTCTTGTCTATGAATTTGATTATTCTGGATACTTTGCATAAGTGTAATCATACATTTTTTTCATCTCTGCAGCTGGCTTATTTATCTTAGAATAATGTCCCCATGTTGAAGCATTTGTTAGCATTTTCTTCTGTCTTGAGAAGGAATCAGAATTGACCTGCCTAAATCATGGAGAAAGGTGCTGATTGTCGATACAAGTTTGTCTGATATGATGACATTTAGAGAAACAAGAGATTCCGATTTTATAGGGAACATATGTTAATAGCTTTACTGAGGTATTGGCATACTCAATTTCGTTTATTAAAATTGTAAACTGTATTTTCACATAGGTGTACATAGTGGGACTATCACCAAAGTTGTGATAATGAACATGTCCATTACTTACAGAGTTTTCATTAGCACCAACCCTACCCAAGTTGCCATCTCCAGGTAGACTTTGTAGTTTACATTTTCTAGAATTTTATATAAAAGAAATCCTACAGGTATTCTTACATGAATTTTCACTAAGTTCATAAATATATTTTTTATTATATTTGTGCAAAGGAATGATATCAAATAAAAATAAGCAAGGCTTTCTTATGTATTAGAGGTGCATTGTTTGTAAGCAAATGTGGGTGGGTTTTTTTTGTTGTTGTTCTCACTATCACTGAGAAAATGTAATTTAAAGTGGGAACTGAAGTTTAAACTGAAATTCAGTTTTGTATGAATTTTTTATGAATAAAAATTTTTGAACCTTTTGTATCATGCACAGCTTCCACTGACATTTTCTAGATTTTTCTCTTCTTGACTTTTCTAGTGTCCTTATCCTACATCTTTGTGTCATAAAAGTTCTTAGGGAATTTTTGCAGTGAAATACACAACATAAACTTTATCATCTCACTATTTTAAGTGTTCAGTTTCATGATATATTGGTATCTCCAGCAAAACAACCCATCTGTGTGTGTGTGTGCATACTCACACACGTGCATTTGTATAGAGACCGAAAAAAGAAATATGTATATATTTTTAAATGTATTAATTTTATTTGGCTATTCTGGGTTTTCCTTGCTGTGTGTGCTAGTTTTCTCTACTGCAGGATGGTGGCGGGGGGAGAGGGGCTACTCTCATTGCAATATGCAGGCTTCTCATTGCAGTGACTTCTGACTGTGGAGTATGAACTTTAGGCCGTCGGGTTCAGTAGTTGTGGAGAACGGGCTTAGTTGCCCCGTGTCATGTGGAATATACCCAGACCAGGGATCAAGTCCATATTCCCTGCATTGGCAGGTGAATTCTTAACCAGTGGACTAGCACAGAAGTCCACCTTCCTGTCTGGCCCATCATGGTCCTGTCTTTAATCTTTGCATGCTTTACTCTGACCTACCACAGTGAAGGTTATAAATTGAATCTAATGCTTAGGCTACATGTGTTTGCAGAGCAGTAGACCACCTGACCTTCCTCTTGAGAAACCTATATGCAGGTCAGGAAGCAACGGTTAGAACTGGACATGGAACAACAGACTAGTTCCAAATAGGAAAAGGAGTACGTCAAGGCTGTATATTGTCACCCTGCTTATTTAACTTCTATGCAGAGTACATCAAGAGAAACGCTGGGCTGGAAGAAGCACAGGCTGGAATCAAGATTGCTGGGAGAAATATCAATAACCTCAGATATGCAGATGACATCACCCTTATGGCAGAAAGTGAAGAGGAATTAAAAATCCTCTTGAAAGTGAAAGAGGGAGTGAAAAAGTTGACTTAAAGCTCAACATTCAGAAACGAAGATCATGCCATCTGGTCCCATCACTTCATGGGAAATAGATGGGGAAACAGTGGAAATGGTGTCAGACTTTATTTTTGGGGGCTCCAAAATCACTGCAGATGGTGATTGCAGCCATGAAATTAAAAGACGCTTACTCCTTGGAAGAAAAGTTATGACCAACCTAGATAGCATATTGAAAAGCAGAGACATTACTTTGCCAACAAAGCTCTAGTCAAGGCTATGGTTTTTCCAGTGGTCATGTATGGATGTGAGAGTTGGACTGTGAAGAAAGCTGAGCACCAAAGAATTGATGTTTTTGAACTGTGGTGTTGGAGAAGACTCTTGAGAATCCCTTGGACTGCAAGGAGATCCAACCAGTCCATTCTAAAGGAGATCAGCCCTGGGTGTTCTTTGGAAGGAATGATGCTAAAACTGAAACTCCAGTACTTTGGCCACCTCATGCGAAGAGTTGACTCATTGGAAAAGACTTTGATGCTGGGAGGGATTGGGGGCAGGAGGAGAAGTGGACGACAGAGGATGAGATGGCTGGATGGCATCATCGACTTGATGGATGTGAGTTTGAGTGAACTCCGGGAGTTGGTGATGGACAGGGAGGCCTGGTGTGCTGCGATTCATGGGGTCGCAAAGAGTTGGAGACGGCTGAGCGACTGAACTGAACTGAACTGAGGACACCATTTATTATGCACTGTGTGTGTGAGCGACAGCCTAGTTCTTGTTCATTCGGTCAGTCATGTCCAACTCTTTGTGACCCCANTTATGACCAACCTAGATAGCATATTGAAAAGCAGAGACATTACTTTGCCAACAAAGCTCTAGTCAAGGCTATGGTTTTTCCAGTGGTCATGTATGGATGTGAGAGTTGGACTGTGAAGAAAGCTGAGCACCAAAGAATTGATGTTTTTGAACTGTGGTGTTGGAGAAGACTCTTGAGAATCCCTTGGACTGCAAGGAGATCCAACCAGTCCATTCTAAAGGAGATCAGCCCTGGGTGTTCTTTGGAAGGAATGATGCTAAAACTGAAACTCCAGTACTTTGGCCACCTCATGCGAAGAGTTGACTCATTGGAAAAGACTTTGATGCTGGGAGGGATTGGGGGCAGGAGGAGAAGTGGACGACAGAGGATGAGATGGCTGGATGGCATCATCGACTTGATGGATGTGAGTTTGAGTGAACTCCGGGAGTTGGTGATGGACAGGGAGGCCTGGTGTGCTGCGATTCATGGGGTCGCAAAGAGTTGGAGACGGCTGAGCGACTGAACTGAACTGAACTGAGGACACCATTTATTATGCACTGTGTGTGTGAGCGACAGCCTAGTTCTTGTTCATTCGGTCAGTCATGTCCAACTCTTTGTGACCCCATGGACTGCAGCATGCCAGACTTCCCTGTCCTTGAACATCTGCCAGAGCTTGCTCAAACTCACCCATTGAGTTGGTGATGCCATCCAACCATCCGATCCTCTGTCCTCCCCACGATGCAGTCTAGTATCTTGTGCCTGCTTGGTTTTGTAGATTTGGGGGCCATCTGAAATATTGTCTCTGTACCTCTCGTGATCAACACAGGGTACATTACACACAAATCTGGATGCATCACCTCTCAGACGCGTGAAACCCCGCCCCAGTACTCAGAGCCTAGGGACACCCCTTCTGGCAACCCTCTGAGGCTGAACTTTGCCAGAGTTGGGCAGCACCACCTCTTGCAAGGGCCTGGAACTCCGTCAACTACATTACCTGGAAGACAGTGCGCCACCTCCTGCAGCACAGAACCATTGAAGGATCGGAAGAGACATAGTTTGGTTCTAGAGGACCGCGTCTGGGCAGTCCTTCCGATGTCAACCGCAAGCGACTTTCTGTGAACTCAGTTCACGTTTGGTGAAATCGGTTCCCTGGTGGGGATCTTGGGAACCCTGGGCCGCCTTGAGGTATAGCGAGCTGGGTAGGTGCTGGTACAGCTGTCCTGAGGCGGATCTGAGGCTCGGCATGGGTTCCATTCTGTTTCCGGGCTGGAACAGGAACCGCCGTGCCCGGGCCCCTCCTTCGCCTACCGACTCGGCTGGAACAGCTGCGTTGATGGGTACGACTGAGGTAAATGCTTTGATCTCTGGGCCCCGTGTGTGTGTGTGTGTGTGTGTGTGTGTGTGTGTGTGTCTGTGTGTGTCTGTGTGTGTCTGTGTGTCTGTGTGTCTGTGTTGTTTTTTTAATATTTTTTTTCTTTTTTTTTATTTTGTTTTTTTAATATTTCTATTTTGCTATTGCTGCGCTGGTCTTTCTCTAAAGGCGGAGAGTGGGGTCTACTCTCTGTTGCGGTGCTCGGGCTTCTCATTGCGGAGCTGGGACTCTAGGGCTTGGGCTCAGGAATTGTGGCTCCCCGGCTCTCGAGCACAGGCTAATTATTTGTGACAGAGGCTTAGCTGCTCTGCAGCATGTGGGATCTTCCCGGATCAGGGATGGAACCCATGCCTCCTCGATTGGCAGGTGGACTCCTATTCCATCAATGAGCCATTGAGGAAGCCCCCTGGTGGCTCAGACGGCAGAGTTGGCTTGCAGTGCTAGAGACTCAGTTCGATTGCTGGGTCTGGAAGATCCCCGGGTGAAAGAAATGCCTGGAAAATCCCATGGACGGAGAAGCCTGGCAGTCTACAGTCCATGGGGTGGCAAAGAGTCGGACATGACTGAGTGACTTCGCTTTCAACTCTTCATTTTTAAAAAATATTTTCTTTTTATTCATATATTTGGATGCGCCAGGTCTTCTTTGCAGCATGCAGGTTGAGCCATGTGGCTGGGATCCTGACCTGGGACTCAATCAGGGACCCCTACATTGGGAGCACAGAGTCCTAGTTACAGGACCACCAGGGAAGTCCCTCAGCCAAGTCTTACCATTCTGTGGTAACTTCGTCCTTAACACTGTTTTCTTACAAGTGTCATATATTTCTATTTATTGTTTCCCCAAATGGTTGGTTTTCCACATATAGAAATATGAGATGTGTAGAAAAAAATTGCAGAGAACCTCCTAGTAAAGTTGAATAAGCAGCTCTAAAATTAATATTCATTCTCTTCTCAAGCCAAGAAATTCGATATAGGGACTTTCCTGGTGGTCCAGTGGTAAATTGTCTGCCTTGCAATGCAGCGGAGGAGGGTTTGATTCCTTGTCAGGAAATTAGGAGGCTTCCCTGGTGGCTCAGATGGTAAAGAATCTGCAATGTGGAAGGCCCAGGTTTGATCCCTGAGTCTGGAAGATCCCCTGGAGAAGGACATGGCGACCTACTCCAGTATTCTTACCTTGAGAATCCCATGGACAGAGGAGCCTGGCAGGCTACTGTCCGTGGGGTTACAAAGAGCCCACACGACTGAAGCACCTTAGCACACAAACACACAGGAAACTAAGATCCCACATGCCTCAGAGCAAGTAAGCTCATGACCCACAGCTACTGAGCCCACAGGAGGTAACTCAAGAGTTCCTGAACCATATGGAAAAGATCCTGCACGATAATGTAGTGAATATCCCTAGTGTGGTGGTTAAGACCTGATGCAGCCAAATTTAAAAAACCAAAAAAAACCCAGTATAAATAGGATCCCGGAAGCTGCATAAATGTGGGTGTTCTAAAACAATTATCCTATCCCCTACAGGTTAAAGTTTTCTTTCATGGAAGCATTTCCTTGCTTTTCTGATAATTTTGCCAGCTATTTGGAAATTACCCAAGGACTATGGCTTACCGTCACGCCGTTGTTTTAAAACTCTTTTTCTGAGTGGAATCACATAAATATGATGTGTTTTCTTCATCAGCACAACTTGGAATGACTTTATCCATGTTTTCATAGCTATTCATTTATTTTCCTTTTTTGTGCAGTATTCTATAGTCTGAACATATGAGGACAGTCTCCATATAAATTCAGCTGTTGAAGCTTCTTTTGTTTTTGTTTTGTTTTGGTATTAATAAACATTGCTATTATAAATATACCTGCCATGTCTTCTGGGATATACCCAGCACACATTTATGTAGCGTATATGTTGAAATTATTATTTTATTTAAATGAATGTTTCCACTTTTTAGTCTTGTTTTATTCCTTGTTACTAATTTTTAAAAAATTCCTTGTCACTAATTTTAACTTATTTCTTTGAATGGCTTGATTATACTTAATCTACCTGTAGTTAGTTTTGCTACACACTTATTATGCACTAGGTACATTTACAGTTTTACATTACACACCCTCTTAGAGAGAGTTTTTGCTTTTTCAGTCATTGTATTCTTCTAGTATTTATTATTTATAAGTTATTTAAATCCACTCCAGTACCATTGCCTGGAAAATCCCATGGACAGAGGAGCCTGGTAGGCTACCGTCCATGGGGTCGCAAAGAGTCGGACACGACTGAGCAACTTCACTTTTCACTTTCACTTTAAGTCTTTACTCGGGTGGTATCGGAAGAGAAAATGATGAAGATATCTTGTTAAAATATTTGTCGTAAGGGGGACAAAGTGAATCATTTTAAGGGTAATAAGTTATAAGGCTTTGAATCCATATCAAGATGTTTTAGAATCCAAGAAGATTTACAAATGATCTCTCTGATCATTGGTGGGAAAAAAACTGTATGGATTTATCAAAGAGTATAAATAAAAAGTACATGTTCTTCAATTCTGTTGTATAATGTAATAATAACTTCAAATCAGAGTTTAATATATGAATTATGTAAGCTGAAATTTTATATCCAACAATTTTTAACATAACTGTTGGGGGAATGTCTAATTTCCTCAGTTCTGTCTTGCCACAGCAGAAATTTGAAGCAATGGATGGATCAGTGCTACAGCTTGGTGTTACAGATCAGTTTTATTTGGCAAGCAAAGAAAAATACATCCTCAAGGCATGAGAGCAGGCCGACCCAAAAAACACAAAGAGAAGAGAAGCCAGCCGAAACTAGAAGCCAGCTGTTCAATTTTGGCTCCTCTTTTTATGTTTTTTCTCCTCCCCCTGAGCCTGCCCTATGTAAATTGGGCTAGCCAGGAGGGCTGTTATCCTTTGCCCTGAAGTTCTTGCTCCCATCCTCAGACCTTCCTTTGTTCTATTTTCACAGGATTTTCCCTTTTTCATCTTTTAGCCACTACCATTCTGGACTCCTTTTTCCTATTCTAACTGCCTAACATAACCAAAGTAAAACTTTGAAAGGGAAGTATAAGAACTCCTGGTCACTTATTGTGGCTAATTACAAGCGAGAAGAAGAGGAAAATGTATTATTGACAAGGGAGAAACAAAGAAATCAAATGGAGGTGTCAGACCTGTACATACAGTGAGACTTAATTTTGATATTTGTAGCCTAGGGTATAGTAACGTTATATGACCTGCCACAACCATTTCCTCACCAACATGATTGCTTTCGTTTTTTTTCATTGAACTTCAGTCACACTATCCTCATACGTGGTACTCAAACACATTGCACATGACTCTGATAGACTTTTCACTTGTATTTTCCACTTCTGGAAAGCTTTTTCTCGAGACATCCGTATTACTTTATGGAAAAACTCCATAATATTTTCTGTCATCTTTTACATGCTTTATTTTATCCTTAAGTATTTCTCTTTGCCTTAAATATAAAATGTTTCATTCATTGATATTCTTTTTTGACTATGTTGTTGATGGAAATTAAAGTTACACGGCCCTGCCCTTCTCACAGGTTTCACATTCAGCAGAACCTTTTATGGACTCTTCACTGATGAGTGTCAGGTATTCTGGAAGTGTTTTGCTGCTACTCTTCCTGGACCTGGTGTCTGGAGATCGTAGAGAAACCCTAAGTCCAGGCCAGAGGTTTTATGGAAGGATTCCCATTTTTGGCAGCCAGTGGATGGAGATGTGAAAAGTTGTCTTAGGTACAGGGGTAGTCCATACAAATGCTTGAGCTTGTGATAGAGATGGGAATGCTTTAGGACTTGTAGGTCTTTGTTAATGTCTGGTAAGAACAGAGAGCAAGAGGGCCAGAATTGGGCCTAAACTGGTAGCCTGAGAAGTTGAGTTTCTGTTCTGAGAATGATGGCAGATGTGGAATTTTTGGTACAGAGGGGAAAAGTGATGTGACTTAGGTTTAAAGAGACTGCCCCTGGCTGCAGAATACACAATAGACTGGGGAAGAGGAAGACAGGCAGATAGCAAGGAGGCTATTGTAATCATCCAGATGAGCAGTAGTTGTGCCTAGACCAGATGGATAGATATGGAGGTAGGAGAAATATTTGGCTCCTGAATTTGTTTTTAAGGTTTTAACAGTGGACTAGATTTTATAATGTGAAGTGAGTCACAGATGACTCCAAAGGTTTTTTTTCCCTTTATATTAGCAGTGCTATCTGAGATGGGGAAGTCAGCAAGCAGAGTCCCTTTCTGTGAGACTGTTAGGAATTGGGTCTTGTGTTGAGTCTCAGATGTTCCAGTGACTCCCAGGTATAGGAGACCAGTGAATGGCTGAACTTGCAGATCTAGAGTGCTAGGGAGTCTTCAGGATGCCAGTAGGGGACAAGGGAAGGTGGGAGGCTTTTACAAAGGTCATCAGCAGGAAGATGGGGGGAGGGAAGATAGGGTCCAGGTATTTATGGGATAGTGGTTATGAAATTGATGCAGAGGAAAAGCAAAAAAGGAGATGAAGTGATACCAAAGTCAGGGTGGTGCTTATTGATCCTCCTGTATACTCACTAGATTTTTGTGGTGGAATTTGGGGAATTTATGATAGAATGTCAGAGAAGGCAATGGCAACTCACTCCAGTACTCTTGCCTGGAAAATTCCATGGGCGGAGGAACCTGGTAGGCTGCAGTGCATGGGGTTGCTAAGAGTCGGACACGACTGAGCGACTTCACTTTCACTTTTCACTTTCATGCATTGGAGAAGGCAATGGCAACCCGCTCCAGTACTCTTGCCTGGAGAATTCCAGGGACAGAGGAGTCTAGTGGGCTGCCATCTATGGGGTCGCACAGAGTTGGACATGACTGAAGCTACTTAGCAGCAGCAGCATGATAGAATGTCAGATGAATTTACCCAAGATCTGTCAGCTGGGTGTGGATTTTGAATGATTATTATGTGAACAAAGATTGTAACTATTCAAGAGACATAATGTGCAATATGGAAGTGGAAACTGACCAGGGGTATTTAGATCTGAATGTTGTGACTGATGATGAAGTCAAGAACAAGGTTCAGTGGGGAATCCTTCAGAACAGGGCTAGGGAGCTGCCAGTGGAAAGTGGATGTACAGTGGGGTTGTGTTGTATTTGTCAGGCACTTTCTGAGTGTTCAGAAGGGGATGAGAGGAAGCAGGAGACATGCCAATGTTGTGAACTGGGTGGCAGTGATCAGGGTCAGATGTATAGTCCACTGAGTGATATGCTTGTGGGGAAGGTGTGTGAACTAACTTTCTGAGGTACTAGGATTCTGAGAGAAAGGTGGGCCTAAGTTTCTGTATGTCTGGGAAACATGATCCTGGGAACTGTGGCTGTTGTTTTACAAGAAAGGGAAGGAGCCCTGCATGCCAGGCCCACCACACAGATAGCCTCTGTCTATCCATCTGCNGGGACTTTCCTGGTGGTCCAGTGGTAAATTGTCTGCCTTGCAATGCAGCGGAGGAGGGTTTGATTCCTTGTCAGGAAATTAGGAGGCTTCCCTGGTGGCTCAGATGGTAAAGAATCTGCAATGTGGAAGGCCCAGGTTTGATCCCTGAGTCTGGAAGATCCCCTGGAGAAGGACATGGCGACCTACTCCAGTATTCTTACCTTGAGAATCCCATGGACAGAGGAGCCTGGCAGGCTACTGTCCGTGGGGTTACAAAGAGCCCACACGACTGAAGCACCTTAGCACACAAACACACAGGAAACTAAGATCCCACATGCCTCAGAGCAAGTAAGCTCATGACCCACAGCTACTGAGCCCACAGGAGGTAACTCAAGAGTTCCTGAACCATATGGAAAAGATCCTGCACGATAATGTAGTGAATATCCCTAGTGTGGTGGTTAAGACCTGATGCAGCCAAATTTAAAAAACCAAAAAAAACCCAGTATAAATAGGATCCCGGAAGCTGCATAAATGTGGGTGTTCTAAAACAATTATCCTATCCCCTACAGGTTAAAGTTTTCTTTCATGGAAGCATTTCCTTGCTTTTCTGATAATTTTGCCAGCTATTTGGAAATTACCCAAGGACTATGGCTTACCGTCACGCCGTTGTTTTAAAACTCTTTTTCTGAGTGGAATCACATAAATATGATGTGTTTTCTTCATCAGCACAACTTGGAATGACTTTATCCATGTTTTCATAGCTATTCATTTATTTTCCTTTTTTGTGCAGTATTCTATAGTCTGAACATATGAGGACAGTCTCCATATAAATTCAGCTGTTGAAGCTTCTTTTGTTTTTGTTTTGTTTTGGTATTAATAAACATTGCTATTATAAATATACCTGCCATGTCTTCTGGGATATACCCAGCACACATTTATGTAGCGTATATGTTGAAATTATTATTTTATTTAAATGAATGTTTCCACTTTTTAGTCTTGTTTTATTCCTTGTTACTAATTTTTAAAAAATTCCTTGTCACTAATTTTAACTTATTTCTTTGAATGGCTTGATTATACTTAATCTACCTGTAGTTAGTTTTGCTACACACTTATTATGCACTAGGTACATTTACAGTTTTACATTACACACCCTCTTAGAGAGAGTTTTTGCTTTTTCAGTCATTGTATTCTTCTAGTATTTATTATTTATAAGTTATTTAAATCCACTCCAGTACCATTGCCTGGAAAATCCCATGGACAGAGGAGCCTGGTAGGCTACCGTCCATGGGGTCGCAAAGAGTCGGACACGACTGAGCAACTTCACTTTTCACTTTCACTTTAAGTCTTTACTCGGGTGGTATCGGAAGAGAAAATGATGAAGATATCTTGTTAAAATATTTGTCGTAAGGGGGACAAAGTGAATCATTTTAAGGGTAATAAGTTATAAGGCTTTGAATCCATATCAAGATGTTTTAGAATCCAAGAAGATTTACAAATGATCTCTCTGATCATTGGTGGGAAAAAAACTGTATGGATTTATCAAAGAGTATAAATAAAAAGTACATGTTCTTCAATTCTGTTGTATAATGTAATAATAACTTCAAATCAGAGTTTAATATATGAATTATGTAAGCTGAAATTTTATATCCAACAATTTTTAACATAACTGTTGGGGGAATGTCTAATTTCCTCAGTTCTGTCTTGCCACAGCAGAAATTTGAAGCAATGGATGGATCAGTGCTACAGCTTGGTGTTACAGATCAGTTTTATTTGGCAAGCAAAGAAAAATACATCCTCAAGGCATGAGAGCAGGCCGACCCAAAAAACACAAAGAGAAGAGAAGCCAGCCGAAACTAGAAGCCAGCTGTTCAATTTTGGCTCCTCTTTTTATGTTTTTTCTCCTCCCCCTGAGCCTGCCCTATGTAAATTGGGCTAGCCAGGAGGGCTGTTATCCTTTGCCCTGAAGTTCTTGCTCCCATCCTCAGACCTTCCTTTGTTCTATTTTCACAGGATTTTCCCTTTTTCATCTTTTAGCCACTACCATTCTGGACTCCTTTTTCCTATTCTAACTGCCTAACATAACCAAAGTAAAACTTTGAAAGGGAAGTATAAGAACTCCTGGTCACTTATTGTGGCTAATTACAAGCGAGAAGAAGAGGAAAATGTATTATTGACAAGGGAGAAACAAAGAAATCAAATGGAGGTGTCAGACCTGTACATACAGTGAGACTTAATTTTGATATTTGTAGCCTAGGGTATAGTAACGTTATATGACCTGCCACAACCATTTCCTCACCAACATGATTGCTTTCGTTTTTTTTCATTGAACTTCAGTCACACTATCCTCATACGTGGTACTCAAACACATTGCACATGACTCTGATAGACTTTTCACTTGTATTTTCCACTTCTGGAAAGCTTTTTCTCGAGACATCCGTATTACTTTATGGAAAAACTCCATAATATTTTCTGTCATCTTTTACATGCTTTATTTTATCCTTAAGTATTTCTCTTTGCCTTAAATATAAAATGTTTCATTCATTGATATTCTTTTTTGACTATGTTGTTGATGGAAATTAAAGTTACACGGCCCTGCCCTTCTCACAGGTTTCACATTCAGCAGAACCTTTTATGGACTCTTCACTGATGAGTGTCAGGTATTCTGGAAGTGTTTTGCTGCTACTCTTCCTGGACCTGGTGTCTGGAGATCGTAGAGAAACCCTAAGTCCAGGCCAGAGGTTTTATGGAAGGATTCCCATTTTTGGCAGCCAGTGGATGGAGATGTGAAAAGTTGTCTTAGGTACAGGGGTAGTCCATACAAATGCTTGAGCTTGTGATAGAGATGGGAATGCTTTAGGACTTGTAGGTCTTTGTTAATGTCTGGTAAGAACAGAGAGCAAGAGGGCCAGAATTGGGCCTAAACTGGTAGCCTGAGAAGTTGAGTTTCTGTTCTGAGAATGATGGCAGATGTGGAATTTTTGGTACAGAGGGGAAAAGTGATGTGACTTAGGTTTAAAGAGACTGCCCCTGGCTGCAGAATACACAATAGACTGGGGAAGAGGAAGACAGGCAGATAGCAAGGAGGCTATTGTAATCATCCAGATGAGCAGTAGTTGTGCCTAGACCAGATGGATAGATATGGAGGTAGGAGAAATATTTGGCTCCTGAATTTGTTTTTAAGGTTTTAACAGTGGACTAGATTTTATAATGTGAAGTGAGTCACAGATGACTCCAAAGGTTTTTTTTCCCTTTATATTAGCAGTGCTATCTGAGATGGGGAAGTCAGCAAGCAGAGTCCCTTTCTGTGAGACTGTTAGGAATTGGGTCTTGTGTTGAGTCTCAGATGTTCCAGTGACTCCCAGGTATAGGAGACCAGTGAATGGCTGAACTTGCAGATCTAGAGTGCTAGGGAGTCTTCAGGATGCCAGTAGGGGACAAGGGAAGGTGGGAGGCTTTTACAAAGGTCATCAGCAGGAAGATGGGGGGAGGGAAGATAGGGTCCAGGTATTTATGGGATAGTGGTTATGAAATTGATGCAGAGGAAAAGCAAAAAAGGAGATGAAGTGATACCAAAGTCAGGGTGGTGCTTATTGATCCTCCTGTATACTCACTAGATTTTTGTGGTGGAATTTGGGGAATTTATGATAGAATGTCAGAGAAGGCAATGGCAACTCACTCCAGTACTCTTGCCTGGAAAATTCCATGGGCGGAGGAACCTGGTAGGCTGCAGTGCATGGGGTTGCTAAGAGTCGGACACGACTGAGCGACTTCACTTTCACTTTTCACTTTCATGCATTGGAGAAGGCAATGGCAACCCGCTCCAGTACTCTTGCCTGGAGAATTCCAGGGACAGAGGAGTCTAGTGGGCTGCCATCTATGGGGTCGCACAGAGTTGGACATGACTGAAGCTACTTAGCAGCAGCAGCATGATAGAATGTCAGATGAATTTACCCAAGATCTGTCAGCTGGGTGTGGATTTTGAATGATTATTATGTGAACAAAGATTGTNGGAGAATTCCAGGGACAGAGGAGTCTAGTGGGCTGCCATCTATGGGGTCGCACAGAGTTGGACATGACTGAAGCTACTTAGCAGCAGCAGCATGATAGAATGTCAGATGAATTTACCCAAGATCTGTCAGCTGGGTGTGGATTTTGAATGATTATTATGTGAACAAAGATTGTAACTATTCAAGAGACATAATGTGCAATATGGAAGTGGAAACTGACCAGGGGTATTTAGATCTGAATGTTGTGACTGATGATGAAGTCAAGAACAAGGTTCAGTGGGGAATCCTTCAGAACAGGGCTAGGGAGCTGCCAGTGGAAAGTGGATGTACAGTGGGGTTGTGTTGTATTTGTCAGGCACTTTCTGAGTGTTCAGAAGGGGATGAGAGGAAGCAGGAGACATGCCAATGTTGTGAACTGGGTGGCAGTGATCAGGGTCAGATGTATAGTCCACTGAGTGATATGCTTGTGGGGAAGGTGTGTGAACTAACTTTCTGAGGTACTAGGATTCTGAGAGAAAGGTGGGCCTAAGTTTCTGTATGTCTGGGAAACATGATCCTGGGAACTGTGGCTGTTGTTTTACAAGAAAGGGAAGGAGCCCTGCATGCCAGGCCCACCACACAGATAGCCTCTGTCTATCCATCTGCCTGTAGTGACTGAGAATTGTACCTAGTGTGCAAGGAAGGATGAAGTGTTTTGGGTACCACTGCCCTCTATGTTAGGAAATGGGAGGATGATGATGCCAGAGTTAGGGTGGGCTGGGGTTGGTTGATTATGGGGTTCTGGGGAGAGAGGCTGCTTATGCACACATCTCTTCCCATCATCACGGGGCCCTGTGACCTTTGAGGACATGGCTGTGTACTTTTCCCAGGAGGAATGGAGGCTGCTTGATGAGGCCTAGAGATGCCTGTACCATGATGTCATGCTGGAGACCTTTGTACTGGTTGCATCCTTGGGTAGGGCCCTCGCCCCTGTCCCAGCATCCTGGGCAGGTCTCTGACTTTCCCCTTTTTTTAAGGTCAAGTCTGTTCTGTTCACAGCTGGACAGTGGTTGCATGTCTGATACTGCTTCCCTGTCCTCTGTTTTGCGGGTGCTAAGGCTGAGTGAATGTGTGTACCACCTCCTTTCACAGGTAGCCCCAATACCAGTGGCTCTGAAGTTTTCTCAATGATTTTCTAAGTCAAAAGACTCTCAGCCAGTCACTGCCAGTTTGACTCAGTTGACCCCTGCATCTCTGTGCTCCAGGTTCTGCCTCAATCCAACTGACATTTCCTGGAGCCTGACTGACCAGGAATTATTGGGAACCAATGTGGTCACTATTTGTGGGGTCCACTTAGCTGTTGCTGTCAGACTGTCCTGTGGAGAGGTCCATTATTGCACAGCACTGCTTTTCTAACCTGTCTGAGCTCCCTTGTCCTCAAAATAGTCCCATGGTTTTATTCCTTCTGTGTCAGACACGTGTAATGGGGCTGCCCATTCTAGCAAAATCTATGTGAAATTCCTCCTCATATCTCTGGTTTTAGGTTGTTGGCATGGAATAAAGGTCAAGCAGAGAACTTCAGAGCAGAATGTTTCTGTAGAAGTCCACAGAAATACCGTAAAGATAGATCTCTCCACCCAGCCTCTCTCTGGGACATGTGTAACCTGAATGTAGAAGGCAGTGTGTGTGCAGCTGAGGACCTGGGAATAAACCCTGGCCAGACCCTGTGTGGGGCAGGTGTGAAATTTCAGCAGAACAGTGGAGAGAAACTCTTTAGAAGAGATGTGGGTAAGGCCTTTATGAAGAGATGCACAGTCCATGCACTGGGGAAGGCTTTTATGTGCTGTGAGGCTAGGAAGGATTTCCCCGGTATCTCTCACTATTTACAGCGGTAGATTAAACTGCAAAACGACACTGAATTTTTGGAACTTTCTCATAATGGACGAAGGCAGAGTAAATGCCACGAATGTGGGAAAATCTCCCGTAAGTCCAAGCTTGCTCAACACCAGAGAGTCCACACTGGAGAGAGGCCTTATGAATATGCTGAATGTGGGAAAGCCTTCAGCTCTAAATATATATTTGTTTAGCACTGGAATGTCCACACTAGAGAAAGGCCTTATGAGTGCAGTGAATGTGAGAAAGCTTTTAGTGACAAACATGTACTTGTATGGCATCAGCGAATTCACACTGGAGAAAGGCCTTACAAGTGCAATGAATGTGAGAAATCCTGTTGCAAATACAGAACTACTCAGCATCAGAGAGTCCATACTGATGAGAGGCCTTACGAGTGCTGCGAATGTGGGAAAACTTTTACCTGTAAACCCATACTTTTTAAGCACCAGAGAATCCACACTGGAGAAAGGCCTTACAAGTGCAGTGAATGTGGGAAAGTCTTTAGATGTAATTGCAGCTTTGTTATACATAGAAGAATTCATACAGGAGAAAAGCCTTATGAAGGTAGAGAGTGTGGGAAGCTGTTTAGCCAGAGCTCCCAACTTTTTGTACACCAGAGAACTCACACTGGAGCCAAGCCATATGAGTGTAGTGAATGTGGGAAAAGTTTCACCACTAAAAGCAAACTTGTTCAGCACCAGATAGTTCACACTGGAGAGAGGTCTTATGAATGCAATGAATGTGGAAAAGTCTTTAGGTTCATATCCAGCCTCAGTAAACATAGAAGAGTTCACACTGGAGAAAGGCCTTACAAGTGTAGTGAATGTGGAAAGTTCTTTAAGCAAAGCTCCCACCTTAAAGTACACTACAAAATTCATACTTGAGCAAAGACGTATTACGAGTGCAGTGAATGTAGGAAATGTTTTAGCCAAACCTCTACTCTCATTATGCATCTGAGTTCACACCAGAGAAAAACCACACAAATGCACTAAATGTGGAGAAGTCTTTAGCCAAAGCACCCAACTTAATTAACACCAAAAAGTTCACATCACAGAAGTGCAGCACCAGCACAGCAAGTGGGGGAATATTTTCTGTCAAATGTGTGCTCTAACTGAGCACCAGGACCTAACAGCCCATAGAGTAGTGTAGTGAATGTAAAAAAGCTTTGAGCCGGGGTGGGGGGGGAGGTGGTTCAAGACTGGGAACTCATGTACACCTGAGATGAAAAAAAAAAATAAAAATTTAAATTAAAAAAAAAAAAAAAGCTTTGAGCCGAATGTCTAACCTCGTTTGTCATCAGTATGCTCATACTAGAGAAAGGCCTTCAAATGAGATGAGGAGAGAAGCGAATGAGCTGTTGCCTTAGTACATCTGACTGAACTGGCTCTATGAGGGACTTCTCAACAGTAAGTTGAATGCCATCTGTGTGCACAGCCCTAATGTGGAGATAGGCTGTGGGTACCCCATTCCTAGGAAACTTTGAGGAGCTAGGCTATACTTTGTGACCTCCCAGGGCCCTTGACAGACCTCATGTCATTGTGAGTTTCTTACCTCTACCAAGTGGCAGATCCTCATACTGGGTATCTACCAAGTGGCAGATCCACATACAATGATATCAGTGTAGGTAGACCTTTGTGCTCTCCTGTCCCCTAGAGGGAAGCATAAGTGGCCTGAGGACTTGGGTGGTGTCATGCTCTTAGGTCCTGTCAACTGCGTAGGACACAGCCTAAGCAGCTTTGCCAGTCTGGGTTTTGCTGGAAGCTCATAGAGGTTTACATTATTTGGTGGTGTTGGATCATTTTATGCACAGGATGGATTTTCTAGCTCCAAATCACCCTTTGGGGAACTGCCTCATTTTGCACTACTTTGTGTAAAAATAAAGACTATTGTTTAACACAACATGCATCTTTGGTTTTGTTCACTTTGAGACTGCTAAGAACCACATTGGAATATCAGGATGAAGAAGGATAAGTTTTGTGGGTATAATGTCCACATCTTGGGGCTGGTGTTTCTGAGTGTTAAGTTACAGACATTGGGTGGGAATCACACTTGTTACAGAAACAGGCATGGAGTTAATAGGAACTGAGAGACTAGAAAACAAGAAGGGACACACCTTTTCTAAAACTGCATCCACAAATGTTCCCGTGGCTGTTTATGATAAAGTTTTTGCAAAAATTCTCAGGTGTTACAGAACTGACTTTGGCATCATATAGCATCTGCAAATTGTTTATCTAGAGGAGAACATAGGCAAAACACTCTCTGATATAAATCACAGCACCATCCTCTATGATCCACCTCCCAGAATACTGGAAATAAAAGCAAAAATAAACAAATGGGATCTAATTAA
>SJYA01009098.1:0-15471 GCA_006410615.1 Neotragus moschatus
ATAAATTTGATCAAAGTATGGGACGAAGTGAAGGACAGAGAAGCCCATGGTGTCAGAAAGAGTGGAAAAGCACTTAGTGACTGAACAACAACAGCAAAGAAATTTGTCTGGATTATATATATGTGTATCTGGAAGCCACAGATCACATGAAATCATTTGGATCTGTGCTAAATTAGAGTTGTTGAAAGAGGAATTCATGTCAGGGATGTCTTATTTGGCCATTTTGCTGAGGTCATTCTCAAAAGGCTTTTCTTTTATAGAGAGAAGAATGTAAGATTAGAGAGTAGAAGTAAGAATATAAGATTAGAGAAGTATATGAGATGATAAGTGTGAATAAGTGGGGTGAAATAATTGTGTGAAAAGATAGTAGATCTAAGATGTTTTAACCTGAGGCTCCCCCTTTTTTAGGGAGGCTCCTTAAGGAAAGATTGAAGTGATCAAAGTGTTGGTCACTCAGTCGTATCTGACTCTTTGTGACCCGATGGACTGCAGCCCACCAGGCTCCTCTGTCCATGGAATTCTCCAGGCAAGAATACTAAAGTGGGTAGCCATTCGCTTCTGCAGGGGATCTTCCTGATTTAGGGATCAAACCCCGGTCTCTGGCATTGCAGGCTGATTCTTTACTGGCTGAATCATGCTAGCTTAGGCTAAGAGTATTCCAAGGCCAAATGATCAACAGTAACAAGCATTTTAGCTAATTAGTTATGAGAAAAAGAATGGGGATAGGAAAAGTCTGTGTTTGGTATTGTAAAAAAAACTAACAGATCATTGTTTGCTGTTCAGTAGCTAAGTTGTACCTGACTCTGTGACCCCTTTGATTAAAGCATGCCAGACTTCCCTGTCCTTCACTATTATCCCAGAGTTTGCTTAAATTCGTTTCCATTGAGTCCATGATGTTATCTAACCATCTCATCCTCTGCAAACCTCTTCTTTTGCCTTGAATCTTTCCCAGAATCAGGATCTTTTCCAGTGATTCCGCTCTGCCCATCATGTGGGCAAAACATTGCAGTTTCAGCTTCAGCATCAGTCCTTCCAATGAATATTCAGTTTGATTTCCTTTAGTATTGACTGGTTTGATCTCTGAAAGCATCACTTCTTCAGCACTCAGCCTTCTGTAAGGTCCAACTCTCACATCCATACATGACTACTGGAAAAACCAGAGCTTTGACTATATGTACCTTTGCTGACAAAGTGATGTCTTTGCATTTTAATATGCTGTCTAGGTTGGTCACAGCTTTCCTCCCAAGGAGCAAGTGTCTTTTAATTTCATGTTTGCAGTCACTGTCTACAGTGATGTTGGAACCCAAGAAAATAAAATCTGACTGCTTCTACTTTTTTCCCTTTTATTTGTCATGAAATGATGGGACTGGATGCCATGATCTTAGATTTTGGAATGTTGAGTTGTAAGCCAGCTTTTTCATTCTACCCTTTCACCCTCATCAGAGGCTCTTTAATTCCTCTTTGCTTTCTGCCATAAGGGTAGTATCACCTGTATATCTGAGGTTATTGATATTTCTCCCAACAATATTGATTCCAGCTTGTGATTCATCTAGCCTGGCATTTCACATGATATACTCTGCATATAAGTTAAATAAGCAGGTGATAATATCCAGGCTTGCTGTTCTCATTTCCCAGTTTGGAACCAGTCCATTGTTCCATGTCTGGTTCTAACAGTTGCTTCTTGACCTGCAAACAGGTATCTCAGGAGACAGGTAAGGTGGTCTGATATTCCTGTCTCTTGTAGAATTTTCTAGTTTGTTGTCACCCACACAAGGGGTTCAGCATAGTCAGTGAAACAGAAGTAGATACTTTTTTCTTAAATTCCCTTGCTTTCTCTATGATCCAACGAATATTGGCAGTTTTATCGCTGGTTCCTCTGCCTTTTCTAAATCCAGTTTTAACATCTAGTAGTTCTCGGTTCACATAGTGCTGCAGCCAAGCCTGAAGGATTTTGATCATAACCTTACTAGCATACAAAATTAGCCCAACTGCCTGGTGTTTGAACATTCTTTGGCACTACCCTTCTTTGGGATTGGAATGAAAACTGAACTTTTCCAGTCCTCTGGCCACTGCTGAGTTTTCCAAATATGCTGACATATTGAACACAGCACTTTCACAGCATCATCTTTTAATATTTCAAATAGCTCAGCTGGAATTATGTCCACTGGCTTTGCTTGTAGTAGCGCTTCCAAATGTCCACTTGGCTTCACACTCCAGGATGTCTTGCTCTAGGTGAGTGATGTCATCATCAAGGTTATCCTGGTCATTAAGACTTTGTTTTTTCTTTTTTCTATATTTCTTCTGTGTATTCTTGCCACATCTTTTTAGTCTCTTCTTAGGTCCAAATACTTTCTGTCCTTTATGTTGCCCATACTGGCATGGAATATTCCCTTAATATCTCCAATTTTCTTGCAGAGATCTCTAGTCTTTCCCATTCTGTTGTTTTCCTCTACTTCTTTGCACTGTTCTTTGAAGAAGGCTTTATCTTTCCTTGCTATTCTATGGAACTCTGAATTCAGTTGGGTATATAGCCCATATCACAGATACCTCAATCCAATAAAGGTAGAGACTAGAAGGGGGATCTCTCACACCCTGAGACAGTAGCAAAGCTTAACTGGGAGAAGAGACTTCTTCCCTGGCAAGGATTTATCCAATCGAAAATTTGTGGACTCTCTTTGCTACAGGCCTCCTTCCTTCCTCTATCCCTCTGTAAAACTGTTCTTCTTCCCTTGAAGTGTGGGACTTGCATGTGGTACTTCATAGCTGTGGATCATGAATTACAATTCTATGCTGATTCCAAATCGGAGAAGGCAATGGCAACCCACTCAAGTACTCTTGCCTGGAAAATCCCAGGGATGGGGAAGCCTGGTGGGCTACTGTCTATGGAGTCGCAGAGAGTCAGACACGGCTGAAGCGACATAGCAGCAGCAGCAGCAGCTGATTCCAAATAAACCCATCCTTGCTGAAGAAATATACCAGGCAGTCTATTCGTTTTAGGTCAACTGTATAATCATAGGTAAACAAGAGATCATCCATGAATCTTGTCAAAGTTACATAGGAATGCTGGTTATTGAAGTAATCCATTTTCTGGGGCACTAAAGGTGGGGAGATTTTTTAACCTTCACTATTTTCCAGGATCACAGCGTTCAGATAAAGCTAAACCTTTTCTATACAATACAAAATACTCTTTACTCATTCGAAGCTAATTTTAAAATTAATTTTGAGGCCAAGGCCTTCCTAAATGTGAGTTGTAATTGTTATGCCCAAGTTGCGAAATCTCCCAGTGACCACCAGGGATCTGATATCCGATGCAAAAGCAAGAGAGTCTTTATTACCAAGCTCGAGCTGGGGCTCCCAACGTTACCGACACAGCGGCTATAGGGAGGAGCCCCGGGTTTTGGATTACATTGCTTATATAGGGAGTGTTCATGAAAAAAAAGAATTTCTAGATAGGGGGACGTCTGATTGGTGACTTTCTTTCGAAGGGTTGTGTGTTGATTCTTGATTGGCCCCTATTACCTAGGTAGATCACAAGTTCCTGAGCGTTAAGTCAGGAGATTCTGGTCTGGGGTCCAATTGGGTCATGGATAGTAGGGTGAGATCAGGGGATTTCCAAAGGCTCTTTTCCAAGAACCTTACAAAATGGAGTTTTTCTTTTAACAAAATGGAGCAGCTTAGGTTCTTCATTCTCCCCTTCTCTAGGATCCAGGACAGACCCAATCATGGGTCTGGGGTCAGCTCTATATTGTCTCCCACTAAGGGGACCATTGGCAGGGCCGTATATTGGGATCTGAGTACCATGAGCTGCACCATGTTGATGCAGCTTTTAATGAAGGTCACCAATTTGTTCAGTAAGCATGGCCCAAAAGTGAGTAGTAGTAGCAAGATAAACAGGGGCCCCACCAAGGAAGATATGAGAGTTGCAAACCAGGGGGATGAGTTAAACCAGGATTCAAACCAATTTTGAGACATTTCTCTTTCTCTTTTTCTCTGACTCAGCCCTTCTCTTATCTTGGCCAGGGACTCCCTGACTACCCCCGAGTGATTCACATAAAAACAACATTCTTCCCCTAACGCAGCACATAGGCTCCACTGTTGGAGAAAAAACAAATCCAATCTCCTTTTATTCTGCAGTATCACTTCCACCAGAGAACTCAGTGACTCTTGGAGGTGGCTGACTGAGCTTTCTAGTCTTTCAATATCAAGACCAATGGCTGCTCTTAGGCTAGAATAGTGTTGATTCTGCACTATTAAAGAGGATATCCCAGTTCCTGCCTTGGCCGCCCCTAACCCCAGTAGGACTGTGAGGGTTAAGGCTGAGACTGGCTCTCTCTTGGACTGGTGTGAAGCTTCTAGTTTCAGGAGGATTTCATCATTGGAGTGATAGAACAGTCAGGGGACTAATAGTACCAACATGCATAAATCTTTGGAGTCATTTAGTACCTGCCTGTGAATACAAGGGGCTAAGCCCATGGAGCAGGCCCACCAATTTCCTTGGGAAGGCACCAGGTACCCAGTTGTCTTTATAGAATCTGTAGAATTGCAGAGGTGTTGGTAGGTTTGGGGGACATTTCCTATGCAAAGGCCCTGCCCGGTTACTCATTGGAGGGTTAACCTGGCATCTCCTTTTTGCTGCCATCGGCAAGCTCTGTGGTCTCTGGTTTGAATGTAAATTCCTGGGACAGCTATACCTTCATAATAGGGGGGTTTGATGTCATAACATGACCAGCAACTGCTAGTCAGGTCCAGGCGAGTAGAATTTAGAACCTGATAGGTGTTGATTATCATATTAAATAACGGGTCCTGATTGATTGTCTTTAATGTTAGGTCCTGTAAGGATAACTTGAGGAGAGTTGTTTGTATTAGTGATGTAGGGCCCAGGAGGCGTTTGGGTAGGCTCTCGTGGTACTAAGACTGAATTGGGCCCTATGCCCTGATTTGGGCCGATCTGCATGGGTCCTACTTTCCACCTGATGGTAAACAGCAACTCATTATCATATTCTGACTGATATAGCCGGAGGCCCCAGGATTGTCCAGCTTCCCAACCGGGGAACTTTTTTCCTTCAGTTGAGAATTTGAGCCTCACCGGATTGCAAAGAAATTTCATACAAGGCCCAGTTATGAGGGACTCCCTTCCCTCCCTTCCATGTCTCCCAGTTGACCCAGTGGGCCCCAGAATGCGGCCCAAGGTAATCAAGTCACCACAAATAGGAGGCTCTCAATCGACCATCCCCATTTACTCACATCCCCAAGTGGAGCAGTAAAACTTGTCAGCCACCGCCCCCCACCTCCGCCGCAGTTATTAGTTATTAATGGTCGCCCAGTTCCGTCTCTCTCCAGGACACACATAGAATGGTGTTTCCCGTAAGCTTGCCCGTTGAATATAGTGGCTGCATCCAGGTCCTGAGTTAGTGGGGGACCAAGTATTGCACCTATTAGTGCCAGCCCCACATTTGGGCTTGCTGGGCATCTTTGCCTCCCATTCACCAATGTCCCAAGATCCCACAGTCAGAAGACAGAGGTCGAATTCCAAGTCCGGCCACCAGGTGTTTTGGAAATGAATGGCCGAGGTGGAGTTAATTACTTCTCCTGTAGTTGCACTTAGAATCATCCAAGTCAGGTTCATCGGTTGATGAGGGTTAGTGGCAGCACTAAGCCATAGGGACAACAGCGTAAACAGTACTTTTATTGCCTTTGTAGCTTGAGTTTGAGTGGATTTGTTTTGTCCAGCTTGGTCTTCCATTGGGGAAGGAATTCTTCCCTTAGGGCAAACAGGTCCGCAGGCAGTACGGGGGTGTAGTGAATCCAAGTGGATATGCCATCAACTTTGAGAGCAGTGGGTGTCGTCAAGACAACTAGGAAGGGCCCTTTCCACCTGGGCTCTAGGATCTCTTGACAATGGTGGCACACGTACACCCAGTCTCTTGGTCGGTAGCAGTGGGGTTCAGGCTGTGGGCCTGATTCATATAATGCCTTGAACCTCTTCCACGTGTCCCTGTGGGAATATTGTAAGGACCGGAGACAAAAGAGTAATCTTTGATCATCTATTTCTTTTAGCACCTCTGTTTTTAGTTTAGGAATTATTGGGGGAGGTATCCCATACATAATTTCGAAGGGGGTAAGTCTCAGTTGGTAGGGGGAGTTTCGCACCCAGTATAGGGCAAAGGGTAGGATAGCCACCCAGTCCGCGCCAGTCTTAGCAACTAGTTTTGTTAATGTTTCTTTGAGTGTTCTATTCATCCTTTCTACTTGTCCTGAGCTCTGGGGCCTATAAGCGCAATGTAACTTCCACCTAGCCCCCAAAGCCTGGGCTACCCCCTGGCTTACCTGAGATATGAAGGCTGGCCCATTGTCCAACCCCACCTGTTCAGGAAACCCAAACCATGGCAAGATGTCTTCAGTCAGCTTTTTGGCCACCACCTGTGCTGTTTCTCTCGGTGGGGAAAGCTTCTACCCACCCTGAGAAGGTATCTATGAATACCAGTAGATATTTGTATCCATATTTACCCGGTTTTACCTGAGTGAAGTCCACCTCCCAGTATGTTCCTGGCCGACTCCCGCATTCTCTAGACCCGTGGTTGGCTGGGTGACGGGCAGTGTTAATGCTGGCAGACCTTGCAGGTTGATACGATATTTTCTATCGTCGATCTGACGTCTCTCATGGTAATCTTGGCATGTCTAAACAGGTCCTGCATCTTGCGGATTCCCAGGTGAGTGGCATGATACATCCTCAGTAACACCTGCTTTCCTAGTTCCTCCAGGAGGATCAGGGAGCTGTCCGCTGTCCTCCACCACCTTGCCAGTTGTTGGGTCATAGGCAAACTTTTTATCCAGTCTAAGTCTCTTGGTGAGTAGTTGGGTAAAGCTGGCAGAACAGGGCTCCCGAGGTCAGGCAATCGAAGGGTGGCTTCTATCACGGTGCCCTCGGCTGCATCTCGGGCTACTCTGTCTGCCAAATTGTTTCCGTTTGAGGTCGGGGTGTCTGACTTTTGGTGTCCCAGTCAGTGTATTATGGCTAGTGTTTAAGGAAGCCATAATGCCGAGAGGAGGGCTTTTATTTCTTCTTTATTGTTGATCGTTTTACCCTGGGCCGTGAGGAGGCCTCTCTCTCTGTAGATGGCTCCGTGTATATGGGCAGTAGCAAAGGTGGCTATCGGTAATGATGTTAAGTTTTTTGTCCTTCCCCAACTGGAGGGCTTTTGTTAGGGCGATTAGTTCAGTCCTTTGAGCTGAAGTGCCCGGAGGTAGTGCTTCCGCCCACACGATTTGGGTTTCCGTGGTTATGGCTGCCCCTGCATACCTGAGCCCTTCTGGAAGGAAACTACTTCCATCCATATACCAGGTAACTTCAGCATCCGCTAGAGGGCGATCTTGCAAGTCCTCTTGTGTTCCATGTACCTGGGCTAGTATGTCGCTGCAGTCATGGATTGGGGCTTCCAAATCCGGATTAGGAAGCAGTGTAGCCAGATTGAGAGCAGTAGGCTGCAGAAAGATGATTCTGGAGGGGTTTAACAGTAATCCCTGGTAGTGGGTCAGCCGAGCATTGCTGATCCACCTATCTGGGGGTTGTTTTGCTATGCCCTCAATGGCATGGGGGGATGGTGATATGCAACTCTTGCCCCAGTGTAAGTTTATCTGCATCCTTGACCATTAGGGCCACTGCTGCAATCATTTAGAGGCATGGGGGCCAGCCTGACACCACGGGGTCTAGGCGTTTAGACAAATAAGCCACCGGCCACTTCCAAGGTCTTAGATGCTGCATCAGTACCCCTTTTGCCACTCCTTGTTTTTCATCTACATACAGGAGAAAGGCTTTTGTAACGTCAGGCAACCCTAGGGCGGGGCTGACTGCAGGGCGGTTTTAATAGTCTTGAAAGTGGTCTCTATCTGCCCTGTCCAACTGAAAGGAGTGGTACTTTTTATGGCTTCATATAAGGGTTTAGCCATTTCTGCATAATTTGGGATCCAAAGACGGCAGAAACCAGTGGACCCCAAAAATTATCTCACCCTTCGAGGTGAATCTGGGGTAGGGATTTTGAGTACTATCTCCTTTTGTGCCTCTGACAGCCATCTCTGTCCTTCCTTTAATACATATCCTAAGTCGGTGACCTCTGGTTGGCATATCTGAGCCTTTTTGGCTGAGGCTCGATATCCTAATTTTCCAAGAATCCGCAATAGTTCTCGGGAGCCCATAAGGCAAGTCTGTTGGTCCTTTTCTGCAATTAAGAGGTCATCTACATATTGTAACAAGATTAGTTGGGGGTGTTGTTGTCTGAACTCACCTAGGTCCTCATGGAGGGCCTCATCAAAGATAGTGGGAGAATTCTTAAATACCTGTGACAGCCGGGTCCAGGTCAGCTGGCCATTGATTCCTTCTTCTGGGTCAGACCATTCAAAAGCAAAAAGGTCCTGGCTGTTGGACACCAAGGGGAGGCTGAAGAAAGTATCCTTTTAATCTAAGACCGTATACCAGTGATGGTCTGGTGGGAGTGAGCTCAGGAGGTTGTATGGGTTCGGCACAGTAGGATGAATATCTAAAACTCGGCGGTTGACTTCTCGTAAATCCTGTACTGGCTGATAGTCATGAGAATTTGGTTTTTTGACAAGGAGCAGGGGTGTGTTCCAGGCCAACTGGCAGGGTCTCAAGATTTTCTGGGCTAGGAGCCTGTGGATATGGGGGGGGTGGTCCCCTGTCGGGCTTCCAATGTCATGGGGTATTGTCACACTCAGATGGGGTTGGCTCCTGGCTTGAGATCTATATATATAGGAGGGCGGTGTCTGGCAAAACCGGTTCCCCCGTCTCGGCCCATGCATCAGGGAATTCGTCTAGCCATTTTTGAATGTCCGCTTGGGGGAGCGTCGGGTTTTGGTACAGATATTCATCTTCTAACTGAATGGTCAGTACTTGGATCGGTCTGCTCGCCTGGTCGAGTATCTTAGTTTCCCCCAGGAGGAAGTGAATCTGGGCCCCCATTTTGGTCAACAGGTCTCTTCCCAACAGCGGGAAGGGGCATTCCAGAATGACCATGAAAGAGTGGATATCCGGCCTGCACCCAAGTCCACTGATCTTCGGGTAGTCCATTTGTATTGTTTCATTTCAGTAGCCCCCTGCACCCAAGAGGTCTTTCCAGCCCGTTTTCCTTGGGGCTCTAGCAAAACCGAATATTGAGCCCCTGTATCGACAAGGAAGTCAATTGGGGTCCCCTCCACTCTTAGGGTTACCCTGGGTTTGGGGAGGGGCACCGAATCCCATCCTCCCTAATCGTTCAATTCTTCGACGGCTGGGATGGGGGTCTTAAGTGGTCCCTTCTTTTTCTTAGAGCATTCCTTGGCCCAATATCCTTCCTCTTTACAATAGGCACATTGGTTCTCTCCTAATGCTGGTCACGTACGGGGATGGCTCTTACATTCAGCAGCCAGGAGGCTCAACTGGCGCTACCTCTCTCCTGAGTCAGGGACTGTTGCAGCCAGCAGGATGCGTGCCATGTTTACGGGTTTGGTGATCTGCTGCTTTGGCTTGTTTTTCCTCAGGGGTTTCTCGGGTGTTGTAGACTCTTTCTGCTACTGTTATTAAATCCTGGATACTCTTTTCACCCAGGTGTTCTAGTTTTTGTAACTTCTTCCTAATGTCAGGGGCCACCTTGTACCATATTGTAATCCTGGTCAGATTGCAATAAAGGAAAAGAGGTGTTAATTTCATCTATATTAGTGGTGGGTTCTCCATTTGCCCCTGAGACCCTTTTACAGGCCTAATTCTATATTCTCTCTCTCTCTATTCTGTGGTGAAGAGAATCTGAAGCTGCTGTTGGCAGTTGTCCCAGGTGGGCTGATGAGTAAAAAGCACAGTCTCTAGAAGGTTAGTTCGATCTCCAGGGTTGTCTGAGAACTTAGCACTTTGGGATCTCCAGTTATATAGGTCACTAGTAGAAAAGGGCCAGTATTGATGAGGTTGGTTTCCTTCCTCATCAGGAGTACCGGCCAATCATAAGGGGAAGGCAACTGTTGAGTCTGCCGGCCCCTCCTGGGGCATGGCTCCCCAATGGCGAGTATTTTGTGCAGGTCCCCCACCCTGTGTTTCGTCCCTTGGTGAAGGGATGACAGGGGCCGGTGGCAGTTTGGGGGGTTGGTAAGGGGGAGGAAAGAGGAGTTCTTCTTCTGTTCCCCCCTGCAAAATGGGGTATAGCGGCGCCATTGGTTAAGGCTCCCTGGGATTCTTCAGGTTCTTTCCTACACGTGTCTCCAACACCTGAGTGGTGGAAAATCCCTGTACAGGCAAAAAAGGTTTTACCCAAGGAGAGGGGCGCAATATGATATTTTCCCATACTACGATATATGGAACTCGGTCAGGGTGTCCAGTCCGCGGTCAGAAGATGATATCCCGGAGTTGGTGTACAGTTCCCAAGTCAAAGGTGCCTTCTGAGGGCCAGCCTACATGGAAGGTCGGCTATTCTGCACTGCAAAAAGTGATTAATTTATTCCTTTTAATTTCTACACTGAAGTCATGAGCACGCATCTTGGCCTCCTTAAAATGATCAGTGATCAGAGATAGAGGAGTAGGGCTAGATTGATGTTGCCCCATCATTCCTGGATCAGTCAGATGTTGGTAAATTAACACAGATAATACGGACAGCCACACAGACAGACAGAGAGACAGGAGAAATAGACCTCTGGGAGTCCGGAGGCAAAACTGAAAGTAAGACGACGGCCTCTGGCCATTCAGCGGGAGCTACCCGCTATCGTCTACAGAGAACAGGGGCACTCCATCCCCTCCGAGGGGGTCGGGGACGTCTCCCAATGACCCACACTGGTGACCCGTCAGCGTGTCTGCCTGAGTCATATACCGGTTTCAGAAAATAGGTACCGTCAGAAACGAAAAGAAAGAAAGAAAAAAAGCTTATTGGCTGTAGATTACTCTCCGGATCAGTCTTCCCGTGGAGCCAGTGGGAGGTCCAGGACGAGCCCCCAAATGTTATGCCCAAGTTGCAAAATCTCCCAATAACCATCAGGGAGCCTATATCCGATGCAAAAGCAAGAGTTTTTATTATCAAAATCGAGCTGGGGCTTCCACCGTTACTGACACAGTGGCTATAGGGAGAAGCCCTGGGTTTTGGATTACACTGCTTATATAGGGAGTGTTCATGAAAAAAAGAATTTCTAGGTAGGAGGACGTCTGATTGGTGACTTTCTTTCGAAGGGTTGTGTGTTGGTTCTTGATTGATCCCTATTACCTAGGTAGACCACAATTTCCTGAGCGTTAAGTCAGGAGATTCTGATCTGGGGTCCAATTGGCTCGTGGATGGTGGAGTGAGGTCAGGGGATTTCCAAAGGCTCTTTTCCCAGAACTTTACAAAATGGAGTTTTTCTTTTAACAAAATGGAGTAGCTTAGGTTCTTCATAATATAGTCATATAATATTCAAAATTTGATATATAAATCTCTATAATTGATTATTATTTACACCAACAGCTATATATGTAGCACCTTCAACAACTCTTAACGACATTAACCTATTCCTTAAGGAACTGCTTATTTCATATTTCATATTTGAGCTACATTCCTGTAATCAAAATTTTACAGTTTATTTTTAGGGAAACCATCTTATTATAGTTTTACTTATCCTAGAGAAAGGGATAGTTCCATTTGTTATTGATTAAAGTATTTATCCAATGAACACACCATGCCATGTCTGTTAAGATGTTTAGTGTTCCATTTACATTTAAATGGGCTTCCCTGGTGGCTCAGATGATAAAGAATCCGCCTGCAATGTGGGAGACCAGGGTTCCATCCCTGGGGTGGGAAGATCTCTGGAGAAGGGACTGGCTACCTACTCCAATATTCTTGCCTGGAGAATTCCATGGGCAGAGGACCCTGGTGGGCTATAGTCAATGGGGTCACAAAGAATCAGACACCACTGAACGACTTTCATTTCACTTTACATTTAAATAACAAGGATTTGGGACATTTTTAAATAGTAAATACTGTAAATTGAAGTCTCTCAGTCGTGTCCAGTTATTTGCAACCCCATGGACTATAGCCTACTGAGCTTCTCCATCCATGGGATTTTTCAGGCAAGAATACTGGAGTGGGTTTCCATTTCCTTAACTATAGCTAAGTCAATTTATTTTAATTATCTTAAAAAATATCAGTCTTTTTTAGTTTAATATTCTGTTTTCTTCTTTGTTCTAAATAAAAACCCAATTTGTAAGGAAACTTTATCACATATCTTCTTGGGATTCTATGGTCAATTATCCCTTGAAATGTGCTATTTGTTATCATACAGTTATGATATCACTAATTAAGACATTTAGAATCTATGTTTTTTCTCATCATATCAAAGATTGACACATTTTACTTCTTTCAATTTAATCCCATCCAGAACACGAAAATATAGAAATTTCATCTTCATATTGGAGGTGAGAAAACCCCGTAAAGGAACTGAAGTACTTTATTAGGGACATAATTAAATATTAAGCTTCCCTGGTGGCTCAGAGTTTAAAGCGTCTGCTTGCAATGCGAGAGACCTGGATTCTATCCCTGGGTCAGGAAGATGCCCTGGAGAAGGAAATGGCAACCCATTCCAGTATTCTTGCCTGGAGAATCCCATGGATGGAGGAGCCTGCTGGGCTACAGTCCATGAGTCACAAAGAGTCAAACACAACTGAGTGACTTTCACTCTAAATATTAAGCTTATGAATTTTGGAAAGGAATGTAGGTATGCTATCCATAGCAATTGTTAAAAACATATATGATGCAATTTTGTTCACCCTGGTGTAATAAATAAGTCAATGATTCTATACAGACTGCTTATAACAAACTGTAAAAGTTCAATGAGAATTCTCAGCATGGTTTTAAAAAATAAGATCTGTCAAAAAAATGAATTATACACATGGAATGTGCTAGATATTTGAGAGTTGCAGGACTGAACAGGATCATGTCTCTGTGTCTTGGCAGTTCATGAGCAAGTAAGAGAAGCTGAAATGTATAAGGTGATTTTGGTACAAAACTATATTTATTATAAACCTAACATTAAATATATGGAAGAGTCTGTATCCATTATCTTATTTGATCAAAGTATCATGGCATCTGGTCCCATCATTTCATGGAAAATAGATGAGGAAACAGTGGAAATAGTGACAAGCTTCATTTTGGGAGGCTCCCAAAATCACTGCAGATGGTGACTGCAGCCATGAAATTAAAAGACTCTTGCTCCTTGGAAGAAAAGTTATGACCAAACTAGACAGCATATTAAAAAGCAGAGACATTATAATTTGCCAACAAAGATCCGTGTAGTCAAAGCTATGCTTTTTCCAGTAGTCGTGTATGAATGTAAGAGTTGGACTACAAAGAAAGCTGAGTGCCAAAGAGTTGATGCTTTTGATCTGTGGTGTTCGAAAAGCCTCTTGAGAGTCCCTTGGACAGCAAGGAGATCAAAACAGTCTATCCTAAAGGAAATCAGTCCTGAATATTTATTGGAAAGATTAATGCTGAAGCTGAAACTCCAATGCTTTGGCCACCTGATGTGAAGAACTGACTCCTTTGAAAAGACCCTGATTTAGGAAAGATTGAAAGTGGGAAGAGGAGGGGATGACAGAGGATGAGGTGGTTAGATGGCATCACCAACTCAATGGACATGAGTTTGAGTAAACTCCGGTAGTTGGTGATGGACAGGACAGGGAGGCCTGGTGTGCTGCAGTTCATGGGGTTGCAAAGAGTCAGACATGACTAAGCAACTGAACTGAACTGAACTGTACAAAAAATGGAGCATAAACTTTTATTATTTTAAATTTATATATTAGGACACCAGTTCTCAGAGTTGTGAAATTAATTGCCAGATTATACAATAACAGAATGTGTAGTTCAGTTTAGTTTGTTGTGTTCCACACAGTCAATGGCTTTGGCATAGTCAATAAAACAGATGCAGATGTTTTTCTGGAACTCTCTTGCTTTTTCTATGATCCAAAGGATGTTTTCAATTTATCCTTTGGTTCCTCTGCCTTTTCTCAGTGCATCTTAAACATCAGGAAGTTCTAGGTTCATGTAATGTTGAAGCCTGCCTTGAAGAAGGTTGAGCATTACTTTGCTAGCACGTGCTCCTGCTGCTGCTAAGTCACTTCAGTTGTGTCTGACTCTGTGCGACCCCATAGATGGCAGCCCACCAGGCTTCCCAGTCCCTGAGATTCTTCAGGCAAGAACACTGGAGTGGGTTGCCATTTCCTTCTCCAACGCATGAAAGTGAAAAGTGAAAGTGAAAGTGAAGTCGTGTCCAACTCTTAGCGACCGCATGGACTGCAGCCCACCAGGCTCCTCCGTCCATGTGATTTTCCAGGTAAGAATACTGGAGTGGAGTGCCATTGCCTTCTCTGTTGCTAGCAAGTGAAATGAGGGCAATTGTGCAGTAGTTTGAACATTCTTTGGTATTGCCTTTCTTTGGGATTNAACTCTTAGCGACCGCATGGACTGCAGCCCACCAGGCTCCTCCGTCCATGTGATTTTCCAGGTAAGAATACTGGAGTGGAGTGCCATTGCCTTCTCTGTTGCTAGCAAGTGAAATGAGGGCAATTGTGCAGTAGTTTGAACATTCTTTGGTATTGCCTTTCTTTGGGATTGGAATGAAAACTCACATTTTCCAGTCCTGTGGCCACTGTTGAGTTTTCCAAATTTACTGGCATATTGAATGCAGCACTTTAACAGCATCATGTTTTAGGATTTTGAATAGCTCAGGTGGAATTCCATCACCTGCCCTAGCTTTGTTCCTAGTGATGCTTCTTAAGACCCACTTGACTGCAGTCCAGGATGTCTGGCTCTAGGTGAGACAGCATGTGTAGCATCATCCACATCCACGGTTGCTGAATTCCAGTGCTCTCTACAATGCTGAATGTCATCCTGCACAGATTCTCAAGATGTGACAATCATTTTTCTATCATCATGCTCACCTGGGTGTGTAGGTTACTCATTTTACATATAGTTAGTAACTGAAATTATACATTTGATATTTATTACTACTTTTGAGGGATTCTCAGACAGCTCTGTGGTAAAGAGCACTTTATCTGGTCTCCTGTGTAGACCCAGGAGACATGAGTTCGATTTCTGGGTTGGGAAGATCCCCTGGAGAAGGGAACGGCTACCCACTACAGAGTTCTTGCCTGGGAAATCCCTGGACAGACGAAACTGGAGGCTAGCAGTCCATGGGGTCACAAAGAGTGGAACACAACTAAGCACACAGACATACTAGTTTAGAACTTTAGAAAATTGCTACTATTGTTTTAAAATGTTTCCATATTAGAAATCTGATTTAATTAAAGTTATAAGCATATAATTTGTTGGAATGTTTAAACATAATGGTTTCTAAACCTCATTAGGCTATTTTTAGTATTTTTTAATAATTGTTTATCGTTATTATACTTCAGTTCAGCTCAGTCGCTCAGTCATGTCCGACTCTTTGCAACCCCATGAATCGCAGCATGCCAGGCCT
>SJYA01009099.1:0-14626 GCA_006410615.1 Neotragus moschatus
GAGGGGCAGGCGACCCCCCCGCACGGGGCACCCAGGCGCCTTGCTCACGCCTCTTGGCAGCCTGTAGTGACAAGGACAGTAACAGCCTTCCGAAGAACCTCTTCTGTGGGTCAGACCCATATCCACTTCACTTTACTGTCCCCACGGCCGACATGGGGCAACCGAGTCACAGAGCACCCTGTCCTTGGAATCAACTGAGTTTCTCCCTGGGCATCCCTACCTCGGGCCTCCAGAGCCCTGCACCCAGTAATCACCCTGGATGAACGCAGGAGTCCACTCTGCAAGTTCAGCTCTGCCTGCTGCTAGCTGTGTGGCCTTGGCACTCGACTTGCCACTTCCCCTGCTTTCGAAAAATGGGGCAAACAACCTCCGGCGGTGTTGTAAGGATTAAAAAACGCTACATTACTTCTTATAATTATCATAGTATTCATTACACCATTTTCTGTGATAGTGAAAAATAAGAAGGCTGGACGCCTTGTTAAATGAACAAAGGCACAGCCCTGCTAAATGCATGATTCAGATCAACAGACACCGACAGGAAGCGATGTCCAGGATGTTCACGGGAATATGTCATAAGTGAAGAAAGCAAGTGTTAAAAATGCATCTCTATACTACTTTGGAAAACGAAGTTGGAAAATTTTGCATCCTGCTCCTAGATATACTGGAGAAGGAAATGGCAACCCACTCCAGTCTTCTTGCCTGGAGAATCCCCTGGACAGAGGAACCTGACGGGCTGTAGTCCATGGGGTCACAAGAGTTGGACACGACTGAGCGACTAAACCACCACCACCTAGATACACCCTGGAGAAAGTCTTGCAAATGCAGGTAATGAAGTTCAGAACAGCAATGCTTGAAACCAAACTGGAAATAATTCATAGAGCTATCAAGGAGGGTGGAAGCTTTTTACATTATGATACATTCACATGGTGAAATACTGTATAGTAGGGGGAAGTGACATGGATGGATGAAAAAGCCAGAACAGGAGGAGTGAAAAAGCAAAGTTCTGGACGACACATGGAACTGCACAATATACTGTTTAAGCGCACGGCAGGCAGTAGGCCACCTCTCATAGGACAGGCAATAGCTTTGCCTCTCAGAGTGATTAAAGTTTTAAAAGCAAAACTCAAGAACACAGCAGTCTTGTGTGTTGGGAGATGGGTGTGGGAGAAGGGAAAAAAGGCAGGGGTGCGCAAGTTATAGTATCAAAGATCTGGTCTTTAAGTGGGATATGAATTCAAGAAGTTCATTATATTGTTTTATTATTCACAAGTATAACTCATGCCGTCATTCGGGTATATTTTAAGAGGTGAAAAAAAAGAATATAAATGAAAATAAAGAAATGTATTTGTCTATCACATTGATTGAAGGGTCAATAGTAGTTATTTCTGGAATGATAAGATTATGGGGGGCTGTCTTCTTTTGGCTTCACTGTATTTTCAAAATTTTTTAAGATAACGGTCACATAGTGCTTTTTATATTTTAAAATTTATTTTTAATATAAAAAATGAACTGCATATATAGTATAATTCCTTTTTTTTATCCAACTATCTATGCACGTGGGTTTGTAAGCGCACACAAACTGCTTCGGGAAGACTCCACGAAGGGACTACAAGCAGCAGTTTCCCCTGGAGAGGGGATGTGGGGAGAGTGGATGTAGGGAGAGTGGACTGGGTGCTAATTTCACCTTTTGCTTTATAAACTTCCAAGTGGTATACATTGGACTAATTCAGGACATTAATACCACTTTTAACTTGTTTTTAATTAAAACAAGTTAGTGGGCCCCCAAGGTTCAGCCTCCAGGCTGTAGAGACACTGCCCTCCAGGCACTGGGGGCAGTACAAATGGCTCTGGGCAAGGGCAAGGCTTCCTGCCCCTCTGGTGTCCTGCTCCATCCGCTTCCTGAGCCTTGGCCCCACCCTCACCCCAGCCCTCCTCGGTGCCTGACCTGCCCTGCTGGCCAGAAAACCACGGAGCAGGGGGCAGGGCGCCTGATGACCAGGACTACTGGGAGCTCACAGAAGGGAATCTCTTGCTTGAGGTCACGGGCAGGTTAGAGGCCGAGGTGGAGGCATCCGGTCCCCAGCCCTTCTCCCAGCCCCGGCCAATGACCCGGACTCTGGAAATAAAAGGGTGCTGCAGCCCAGCTCCAGGACCAAATCCGGGGCTGGAGCTCCCCCATCAGGCCTGCTGTGTCCCTGGGGCCAGGCTTACTCCAAGAGGCTCTTCTCTAGGGCTAGCTTCCCTTTCCAGAGCCCCCAAGAAGAGTAACAACCACTTCAACAATAACGAGAAGGACAGGGAAGCCTACACAGTTCCCTGCGGGTCAGGGGTTCTTCCTGTGCTATTAATAACAAGGACTATGAGAACATACCTCCATGAATCCTCAGCAGTCTATAAGGTGGACACTGCTGTTACTCCCGCTTCCCAGAGGGAGAAAGTGAGGCTCTGAGAGTACACAGGTGTCCAGCTGGGATTGCCCCAGGCCTGTACACTAAATAGTCACAAGCCTTTCTGCCCACAAGGGTTTCCCCAGTGGCTCAGCTATAAAGAAATCGCTGGCAACACAGGAGATACAGGTTTGATCCCTGGGTCAGGAAGATCCCTTGGAGAAGGAAAGAGCAACCCACTATAGTATTCTTGCCAGGGAAATCCCACGGACAGAGGAGATTGGCAGGCTGCAGTCCATGGGTTGCAGAGTTGAACACGACTAAGTGACTGAGTATTTCTGCCCCCAAAGCCCCAAGCCTGCTCCACACACGTGCCAGGATCTTCATGTCTGAGAAGCTGTGGCCAGTCCTGGTGCTACACAGCTGGGCAGCCCGTGCCCTCTGGAATCGTCCTCCCGCCCCTACCACAGTCTGATGGCAGTGGCCTCTGCTTCAGCCCTTCCTGCCCCACGGTGGGGGTCCTGGTTGCGCGTCACCCTTCTCACCCCTTAGCAATCTTTGCACTGTTAGGATTTTTTTCCCCACCATGGGATACTGGAAAAAGCCTTCACAGGCCTCTGGGCAGTGGGTCTGGAACTAAGAAGTCCCTGGTCATTTGCAGACAGAGGCTGGAGCCATCAGACTGGCCCAGGTGACACTGGACCTGGGTGCCCACCAGTACCTAGAACCCAGGCTCCTCTCTTCACCTGGGCTAAATGTGTGCACGTCCGTTCCTGCCTGGCCCCAAGCCCCTTCTGAGAAGGGGCTACGTGAGATACCTCCAGGCTATGAGACCCACCCAGCTTCCCTTGGTTTCTAGGAGGAAGCAGTGGGTCCCCAACAGGCCCACAGAGGAGACAAAAGCCTGGGTGTGACGTGAAAACAGGGGCCCAGAGTGGCTGCTCACCAAGGTGACCTACCACATCCCTCAGGCTTCCACTCCCCCCGACTCACCTCCGGGAAGCTGCAGGAACTGCAGTGACAGAGAAGGGGGTCCAAAGAAAGTCAGCAGGCCTCGATCCAATCTCCAGTCATCTTCGTCTGCCTGGAGGAAGTGGCTGGTGGATCGTGGCTGCCAGGTTACCACTCCAGAAAGATATTTGGGTCAACAAAGCAATAAACCTCCAACCCACCCAAGGGCACGGCCAAGAAAGAAGTGCCTCTGTACACCAGACACCAAGGGTTGGGCCTGCGTTTCCCGAGTAATGGAACAGGATGGGGAGGCAACCTCCTGGGACGGGCTGGAGTTGTAATCCGATCAAACCCAGCAGACCCTGGGCCTGGGAGACGGAGGTTGATGCTATGAGCAGATACGGCTGATGGCGGTGGGAGGTCTTCCTGCCCATCCCTCGCCACCAGGGCGGGCAGGACTGAGTGAACAAAGGAGACCCCACTGAAAGTGATGGCACCCCACTTCATGGGTGCCATCTCTCTCCCGTGAGTTGTATGACTACTCCCTGTGCCTACCCTTGTGCCTTTTACAGGTGAGGAAACTGAGGCCAGGAGGGAGGCACCAACTTACCAGGGTCCTGCAGCAGGAAGCAGAGCCAGAATGAAGCCAAGTCTGACTCCAGAGTCCTCTCTCTGAGCCTGGAAGTTCCCCCACCAACTCCCCCCCCACCTCCCCCAAGCCCTGCCACCAGCTGCGANCAGGTGAGGAAACTGAGGCCAGGAGGGAGGCACCAACTTACCAGGGTCCTGCAGCAGGAAGCAGAGCCAGAATGAAGCCAAGTCTGACTCCAGAGTCCTCTCTCTGAGCCTGGAAGTTCCCCCACCAACTCCCCCCCCACCTCCCCCAAGCCCTGCCACCAGCTGCGAGGTCACATTGCCCCTTACCTCTGCCCAACACCAGCTTACAAACACTCGCCACTGCCAGGCCAGCAGTTGTGGCTTGGCCGCCATCCTGCTGCCTCCCACAGTGTGGCTCTCTGCCTCCCCATCTCAGGGCTCTCCTCCCATGCCTGCAGAGACTTCTGGGGCCACCGGAAACTGGGTAAGGGGAGGCAGGGCACAAAAAAGCTGTGGGCCAAATGCCAGGTCTCCAGACTCTCCTGACAAAGTTGGGCGTGGGAGGGGAACGTTCCAACTACACGTGATTGGTAGGTCCAGTGCCAAATGAAAAGGTGTAGCCCTTTGTTAATTTAAAAAAAAAAAAAGTGTCAAGTGGAAACTGTAGAACATTAAGCTAAGCCTGGTGCCTAAGGTAACTGCACAGGTCACCCATCAATCAACTGGCTGAGCCCTGGAGCTGCAAGCTAGAACCCAAGGGCTCCACCCCAGCTGAGACCTTGGGGTCCTGGCCCACCATTAGTCTCCTGGTCTCCAGAAATGGGGAAAAGGGAGGAAGTTAGGAAGAAGGGAAGGGGAGTGAAGCCCTCTTTCTAACCACCGGGTGCAGGGGGCCCAGACACAGCTGCAGCTCTCAGACCTGGGGCTGCATCCTGGCTCAACCCGGTGGCTTCCTGCCATCTGTGCTCTGGGTTAACTCTAACCCCACCCCAGGGTGGCTGCACACTGTCCATCCCCTGTTCCATGGTGGGTCTGCTTTTCGACTTTACCAGTGACCGAACTGCTACCCAGAGAAAGCAAGCCCCTGGCCTGCCCCCCACTTTCCTTTCTGGTAGTGTAACGAACTCCAGTTAACTAGGAATTGAACTGGCCAGGCCCTTGGAATCTGACCCTGAACCAGGAAGGGAACATGATGTGGGGGAACTTCCTCCCACCCTGACTCCTCTCCCAGTGCAGAGTGGGAATCCCACGGAAGCCTCTGGTCTGGGGCATTTCCTGGGCTATGTGCTGCCACGGGGACCACACACCCTGAACTGGTGGAGAAGATAAGGTCTCGAGCAAGGAACAGGCAGGCAGATTAGACGGCCAGAAGGCCAGCTGGCTGGAGGTCTCCCCTCAAGGCAATAGGTCATGGGATTGTGGTGAGCACAGAAGCTCCAGTCCCCACCCTCAGACACACGACAATAGCCAGGACAAGCTTCCAGAAAACACATTTACCCGTAAACTCCAGAGGTGACCCTGGCAGTCACAGTTCAAAGGCCGCCCCCCGTCACCCAACAAACCCCAAGCTCTAGGCTGCCCCGCTGAGGGCAACCAGCCTGGGAATTGTGGCACCAAAGGCAGGTGGAGAGGGAGTGTAGAGAGGAAGGACCAGGGCTGGTGCTTGGTTGAAATTCATAGTGTTGGTGACTGGGGGCCACTAGCCCCCAGGGCAAAGGCCACTGGACAGACTCAGAGGTGGGAAGAACTTGAAAACGAAGATTCAGATTACTCAGGGAGCAGGGGTGGGGAGGAGACTGCAAAGGTCACCAGAGGCCTCCTCCTCTCCCCTCAAGTCTAGAAGCCCGACATGGCTCCAAGTGTCCCCAAGGGTATGGCTGGAAGGGAACTCAGGTCCGCTTGGCACGTGGCAGGAGGCAGGATCCCTAAATTAAGTGTTTTTGGCGGAGTGTGGCTGCAACAGAGGCCTGGTGATGGCGCTGTGGCGATGGGGCCACTGCGTCCTCCAGGATGGGTGGGCAAAGACGATGGGCCTCTTCTTGGCCCAGCGAGAGAACACAGCCTTCTCGGTGATGAAGCGGTGGGCGCTGCGGGGCGCCCGCTCATGCGCCAGGTACATTTGACACTCGTCCAGCCGGCCCTTCTCGAAGTAGTGGTAAGGCACCGAAGGGTGATGCTCCTCCCTGCAGGTGGGGAAGAGGAACAGGTGTGAGGCACCCCAACTGGCCCGCCTCCCACCAGACCCTGCCACCTGCCAGGACCAACCCTCACCCAGCCCTACAGGCCTGGTCCCAAGGGAGGCCAAGACAGATAAAGGAGGAACAGGGCAGCCCCCGAGGATTCTAAAAGCCGAGGGTTCAAGTCCTGGCTGTACCTCTTGCGAGCTGGGTGACTCTAGGCCAAGACAAACACCCTGAGCCTCAATAACCCATCTGCAAAATGGGGATGGTGACATCTACCTTCTTGGCTGAAAGTGAAAGTGAAGTGACTCAGTCGTGTCTGACTCTCTGTGACCCCATGGACTGTAGCCTACCAGGCTCCTCCATCCATGGAATTTTCCAGGCAAGAGTACTGGAGTGGGTTGCCATTTCCTTCTTCAAGGGATTGTCCCGACACAGTGATCAAACCTGGGTCATCCCACATTGCAGCCAGATGCTTTACNGTGACCCCATGGACTGTAGCCTACCAGGCTCCTCCATCCATGGAATTTTCCAGGCAAGAGTACTGGAGTGGGTTGCCATTTCCTTCTTCAAGGGATTGTCCCGACACAGTGATCAAACCTGGGTCATCCCACATTGCAGCCAGATGCTTTACCGTCTGAGCCACCAGGGAAACTAAAACCACAGGTCAAAAAATGCAAGGTGCCTGGTGCTGGGCTCATGGTTGAGGGATCCCTGGTTCCCTGCAGCATGTAACTGCGAGGCCTGCATACCCAACTACTCACAGGCAGTCTAGCCAGGCGTCCTGGTAGAGAGCGGCTACTTTCATCTTGCCCACGCGCTCAGCAAAGAAGTTTCCCCAAAAAACAGAGGGTGAAACCGTGGGGCCCCTTCAGTTCAGTGATGGGAGCTATGACAGTGTTGAACTAGAACAACGTCACAGGTCAAAGCTTGGGCGTAACAGCTGGTCACGGACGCACACAGTAGCCCTGAGGCTGGGGTGAGGACTTCGGCAGATCATTCTCTCACTAAACCTTTCCACAAGCTTCTGAGGACAGTGTGGTCGTTTTCTCTCTCTGACCTGACAAAATGGTTGCCCTGGGAGGTGGCGGCCGGGCCCAAGGCCACTTGGGCAGAGCAGAGGTTGGGGCCCAGCCTGTGTTACAGGTCGGGCTCCTTCCCACCGGGAACCAGGCCCCAGGGCTGTCTGTGCCTTGGCTACTCACGCACAAGCCCGCACACCCTCAGCACAGGGCCGGAGCAGGGGGTCCCCCTGCCGCCACCGCCTGGCTGCTGGCTGGCCTGACCTGCAGTAGCTCTCGCTGACCATCCCGTAGACCACGATCTCCTCACACAGCTCCAGGGCGAGAATCATAGTGAACCAGCCGGTGCTGAGGAAGGACCCGGACTGCCTCCTGGCCAGGGGAGGGACACACAGTCAGCTGGCCACGTTCCCCCGGCTCAGCTTGGAAGGAAAGTGGCCCCAGCCTCAGCTGGCTCACCACATAGCACTGGTTGCCCTTCCAGTCAAGGGCTTCGCACTTCGACCCCCACAGAGAGGCTCTGGGGGACACTGGGGAGCCGGAAGATCCAGCCCAAGGCCGGCAGTGGGCAAGAGGCAGGCGTGGGTGCCAACCCAGGTCTGCTCATCTTCTACCCATCCACACAGGACTTGAGCAAACCACGCCCCCAGCGATGATGATCCATCAGCCCTGGTCACACCCTCTCCACATCTCAGGGACCAAGCTTGCAGAGGCAGCAGAAAGCAGCAGAAACACAGCCACTGAAAGCAGGGAAGAGGGTTATCTAGAATCAAGCAGTCTTCAACTTGAACCCTGAACCTGCTCTGGGGCATCCGATTTGCTTATGAACCTCTCTGAGCCTCAGTAACCCATGGGTGACATGGGGATAACTACAGGTGGTGATAGAAAGGGAACACTGTCAGCCCAGCTCTTCCCTCAAGGCCCAACCCCAAACTCAGAGCATGGGACCGTGGAGCTGCACCTGGCCTCGCCTCTCTCAAAAGCACCAGTACTGATTACTTTCCCAGCCGATGGCCATTCATCTCAGGCTCTACTGAAGGGCTGTGGGGTGGTTCAGCCATTCAAACCTAACACCTCCCAAGCCCTGAGCTGGCCATGAAGTGGCCCCACCCACCACTAACAATCTCAAGGAAGGGGGCAGCTGGAAGAGATCTGCTAGGAAGACAAGGAAACAAAAGAATGGGATGAAGGATGTCAGGTAGGAGGTGTTCCTTCAGATGGGCCAAGGAGAAATTCCATCCGTATTGAACGCAAGGGAGGATCTGGGGGGAGGAACAGCATGTGAAAAGGCCTGCAGGTGAGAGCAGTGTGGATGTCCGCGGCCAGTGCGGCTGGAGCAGGGTAAGTGATGGACGATGAGGCCACAGAAGCAGGCAGGGGTAGACCATGCAGGGGCACGAAGGCCCGGGGAGGGGAGGAGGTGGGAGTCTGGACTTTATTTTCCATGTGATGCGAAGCTGCTGTAGGGTGAGGCCAGGTGACTGGTGGGATGAACTCACTGGGGCACTTAGAGATCAGACTGCAGGGGCTGCTGCGAGTGCAGGGGAGTGTGGGGACTTCCCTGTGGTCCAGTGGCTAAGACTCTGTGCTCTCAGTGTGGAGGGCCTGGGTTCGATCCCTGGTCAGGAAACTAGATCCCACATTCTGCAGCTAAGAGTTTGCATGCCACAACTAAAGACCTGGCATGCCACAACAAAGATCCCGTGTGCTGCAACTAAGACCAGGCACAGTCAAATAAATAAAAAAATAAAAATATTACCAAAAGTACAGAGAAGGATGGTGGCTTAGGTCAAGGAGGTCCCTGTGGGCAAGGAAGGAGATTCGAGAGCCCATCCTATGTGGCAGGTGATGAAACAAGGGGGGTCGAGGGAAAAGTCAAGTGTTTGACTTAAAAACTGGAGGCTGGTGGGTGTATTTTCTGAGCTGGGGAGGTGGGGGAGAAGCCAGTGTGCAGAGGAGGAAGCCATAGGAGTTCAAGTGCTCTTTGGGGCGTTGGATAAAATGAGATCTTGAAGGCAAGAGTACTTAGCTCAGTACCTGGTGCACAAAAAGGGCAGTTAGAACTGCCACTGCTACTTTCATTTTTTGGAAGGGACATCAGAAACCAATTCAGGTCTCAGAGCATCCCCTCCAAAGAGAAGAGCTCCCTGCCATGGCCCCACACTGGTCACCACCACCACCACCACCACCCCCCCCCAACCCCCGCCCCGCCACAGTGTATACTGGTGAGGCCGAATGCCCTTCACCGCCATGTGGAACATCTATATGGTCATTCAATGATGACAGTCTCTCCGATTCCTGTCCCCATCAGAGGGCAGGATGACGCCTGCCTCTATCACAGCTGAGCCTCAGTGCCAGACACAGCAGACCCTCAATGAACCAGAGGCTCCTGGAGAAGGCAGGCCCCCAGCTGCCAGGGAGATCCCCAGCAGGCCAGCCCCCNACATCTATATGGTCATTCAATGATGACAGTCTCTCCGATTCCTGTCCCCATCAGAGGGCAGGATGACGCCTGCCTCTATCACAGCTGAGCCTCAGTGCCAGACACAGCAGACCCTCAATGAACCAGAGGCTCCTGGAGAAGGCAGGCCCCCAGCTGCCAGGGAGATCCCCAGCAGGCCAGCCCCCCGGCTCACGCTCACCGGTTCTTGCCAGTCTCATCCTGGAAGACCTGGTCGCAGTAGGCCATCATGCGCTCAGTGAATGTGTACACCTGCAGGCCGGGGTACATCCTGGTGAGCTGCAGCAGTGCACTGTAGGTGCGGCCACCCAGCGCCCGGTCCATGTGCTTCCCCTGGCCCCACACCACATAGAGCGTGTCCCGGGCCTGCTGGAAATAGTGGGAGTAGTTTCGCAGCAGCAGAGGCACGGTCGTGTGGGAGATGACCCGCAGGGTGCTCCGCTGGCCCACATCTGCTTCGAAGCCCACGGTGGGCGCCTGGTTCATGCGCAGTACGCACTCAGCGCCGTCAATCTCGGCGCCCAGGCCCGAGCCCAGCATCTGGCCTGAGCTGGACACCACGGCGCAGCTGCGGCACGGCTCTCGGACCAGAGGCTGCAGGGGGAAGTAGAGAGAAAGAAAGGAAGTCCTGGGCACGTAGCTTCAACCCTGCCTTCTCCACTCAGGAATACCCCTGACCACCTGTATCAGCTCCAAGGACTTCATCAACCCCTTTTGCAGATGAGGAAACAGAGGCTAGGCAGTTGGAATGACTTTCTAAAGGTCATACCAATGACAAATGGCAGAGCTGAGATTCTATGCTCAAGGGCCCTGCTGCCCCATCAGCCACATTTCTGGCCCTGGTTTCTGTTGCTAAAGCCCTATGAGGCCCTACAATGCACTTTCTTGTTAGGGTTATATAAGTCAATATTTATAAAGCATTTAGAGCAGTTCCTAGCACAGATTAGGAGTCAGTTATATGTTTGTTAGGTAAATAGGAACCTCAGCTGTTCAGAATTACTTTTAGGTCACTTCCTCCTCTGCCCAAGTCCCATTTTCCTTGTCCCAGTTTATAAGTAAAAGCCCATGACAACATTGGGAACCTCTGGTTCTGAGCCTGAACCCTGGCTCTGCCCCATCCTAGCTGTGTGTGCTTAACACAAGTTACTTTGTCTCTCTGAGCCTCAATTTCCTCATCTATAAAAAGGAGATGAAAACAGCATCTACTTGATCAGGTTTTAAGGATTCAATTAAAAATGCCTAGAAAGTGATCAGCACAGACTGAGGGCACTACCCCATCTCATCATCTCATAAGAGGCAGGAGCCGATCCAACAAGTCTGCAAACTGTCACTGGAGATCAGGGCTCCCAGAGAGAAGACTTGCTGCCTACAACAGGCCTCCATGCCCTCTTTGGGAACACAGGTTTATGGAGGCCTGTAAAGGATATGGGAACATTCAATCTAGTTGATAAAAGACACACAGTAGCCCACTCAGGGACAGTTTACATCTGACACAGTGTTGATTTAAGGACTCGTAGCCCCATTTTCCTGGGATTTCTTTGGAAGCAATGATGCTAAAGCTGAAACTCCAGTACTTTGGCCACCTCATGCAAAGAGTTGACTCATTAGAAAAGACTCTGATGCTGGGAGGGATTGGGGACAGGAGGAGAAGGGGACGACAGAGGATGAGATGACTGGATGGCATCACTGACTCGACGGATGTGAGTCTGAACTCTGGGAGTTGGTGATGGACAGTGAGGCCTGGCATGCTGCGATTCATGGGGTCGCAAAGAGTTGGACACGACTGAGCGACTGAACTGAACTGAGAACTGAGCCCCATTCTCCATGCCCTGGCAATAAAGAACAAGACTTCCTCATTCTGCCCTCAGTTTGAGCCTGAGCTGACAGTTGTGGTCTGTTCAGATCCAAGATCACCATCAGCCCCAGAAGGTGTTCTGCTTGTCCTGTTCTGCAGGATCTTTAAAACAATGAATCCTTTACAGAAATCAGCCCTTTTGACACTCTAAGATTGTCTGCTCTGTTAACAAACTCAGAGGATTTGGCCATCCTGGGGGCTACGTCCTCATGAGCTCTGAGCATCTGAAATGAACACTAGCTATGACCATGGAAGCTGGGACAGTGTCTACCCAGCCCACCTCGCTACCCATCCCTCTTGGCCAGACCTGGTGTGGCACTTGAGTTTGTCCCTCTCAACTCAGCTGTTTTTGCATCGTGATCAAAGATTTATATAGCACCCATTCTAAAGACTGTCCATGAATCACGCAGTTGGACCTGCAGAGCAACCCTACTGAGGTAGGAACCACAATGATTGCCTTTTACAAATGAGGCAACTGCGACTCAGTGGGATGAAGACCTGAAACAGATCTCCAACGCAAGGTCCCTGAGCCCTCCTCCCTCTGACCGACACTCGGAGAGCTGGCAGACTCCGAGCTCGGACCTTCCTCCGCCAGGTGTCGTTGGGAGATGCCTTTGAGAAACCTACCAGCTGGGGCTGCTGAAATCAGGGTGAGTGGTGTAAAGCATTCTGAACCTCGCCTGGCAAAGCAAGCATGGGGAGGTGCGCACCATAGGGCAGGGGCCTCAGCTGTCTTGTCACCCCTGGGCTCCACTGTCCCTGTCTCCTGTAGATGGACAGCTCTGGGGCAGATCTGTATCCCCAGCAGGTATCAGCACAAGGCAGAGCACATTTAAGGCACCAAATACACACTTGTTAAACAGATGGGTTGGGTGCGGACAGTTATTAATAACTCTAAAGCTGCATGTACCACCATGATGTGATGCTGTCTGGTTCCCAGGCTGGACCAGGAGTTCCAGGTGGCCACCCTGCCTAACTCATCTTTTTTATCCCCAGTACCCAGCTGAGAGCAGTCAGGCAATGTTTGTTGAATTTAAAAAAAAAAGGACATTTAGGAATACCCTGGTGGTCCAGTAGTTAGGACTCAGCATTTTCATTGCTGTGTCCTGGATTCAAGCCCTAATCGGGGAATTAAGATCCAGCAAGCCATGCAGTGCAGCCACAATTGGAAAAAATAAAAATTTCCTCCTAGAATTTGAAATTCAGAAAGGTAAAGGGACTGGTCAGCTTGAGCAGAGGAGCCAAGTCCAGCATCCAGGCTGGCCTGACATGAGCACGGTTCTCACAGTCCCCAGAGAGTCAGGGAGAACCCTGGCAACCTTGGCTAGGCCTACCCCCCACCCCCCGACACGTTGCCCAGCAAACTCACCTTCCCATCTGGCACGCTACTGTAGCCACTGAAGTGCAGAGGCCCCGGCACAGTGGGCCTGGACTTGATAGAGAGGTGAGGGGCCAGGCAGGAGGCCGAGCAGAAGGGCAGGCAGGCCCAGTAGCACAGCAGGATGTAGACAGCCGAGAAGCCCACAGAGCAGAGGACGATGAGCAGGAGCCGACGCTGGGGGAGACAGCGGTCATGGGGTGTGAGTTGGGCGCTGGGGGGGAGGGGGCGGGGCGGTGTTGCTGGAGATCCTAGAAGCTGCCGTTGGGATCCCCAGCCTCATGGGTCCAAATCCCAGCTCAGTAGTTCCCAAAACATCAGCAGAGGCCAGTCTCTGTTAGCCAGGCCTGCCTCTGAGCTGTCAGGTTCAGAGCCCATGCATGACTGAGATAAGCCCTATTATCCCAATATTCTAGATAAGGAAACCAATTTGGGGTGAAAATGGGTAGGTAACTCAAGGGCACACAGTAAGAAAGCAGCAGGGTGGGGTCTCCAAATCAGAAACCGTCCTCTTGGTTAAGAAAGCTAAGGTGCCCTGTGCAGCCTTGGGTATAACTGTCTACGTCCCTGGGCCTGCTTCCTCTATGAAACTGATACTACCCACAGTGAGAACTCACTCTGAGGACAGCGGCCAAAGTGCTGTGCACATGAGGACAGGCATGGCCCAGCAGAGGGGCCACCAGTTCCCTTCAGACCCCGGGCTCAGGCTGTCCCGCACACCCAGAGCCGTCCCCTCCCCCAGCTGATGACCATGACCTGGGTCAGCAGACCCTGTGAGTAAAGAGACAGTAGAAGGGGATATAGGAAAGCGTCACTCAGCAAACGGTTTCAAGAACTGAGAGCTGCAGCCTTGAGGCTCCCTCCTCCAGAAACCACGTCCCCAGAGGCCATGTGAACCAGGAAGCCCTCCTGGCCCCCTGCCTGGCTGGCGGATGTAGTGAATACCTCCACTGAGCCTTCAAGGAAGGGCTGCCTGGTGGGGAGACACAACCCTGGCCTGCCATTGTGTGCTGGGCCACCTTGGTCACCACCTGTGTCTGTCTGGGCTCTAACCGGTCTCCCAGCCTGCCTAAGACACAGGTCCCTCGGCCTCAGGAACCAGCTGGCAGCCGGCTGGGGCGCTCTGAAAATCAGAGGTGAAAAAGTAGCCCCCACCAGTCCTCTCCTTGGGCATATCCTGTCAGAGGCCCTCCCTTTTCTGCCCACAAGCCACTTCAGCTCCTAAAAATAAATCTCTGTGAGACCAGCTGTGCGGAGGAGGGGGTTCAGCCCCTGAGGCCTCAAGCTGTGCTTGGCACCTGGTTCCCTGCCTGCAGGGACCCAGAGACCTTGATTCAGGCAGCCATGGCTGACTTCCCACAACATTCAAGGCTCTCACCAGAGGCTCCTGAATAAACTCAAGACTCTGCTAAACTGAACTTTCACAACGTACCCTGCTCCCAGGGAGATGCCTCACCTGGGTGACCCCTGGATGCTCACAGGAGGCAGTACTATTATCTCCATTATACACAGAAGAGGAGCAAAATACTGAAACCAGAGAGGGAATGCCACTTGCCTGGGGCCACAGAGCCGCCAGATCAGGGCTGGACTTTGAGGCTGGTCTGCCAGTCTCCTTCAGCTCAGGAGCAGTGGAATCAGAAGTGACAGTCAGCCCTGGGGTGGGGAGTTGGGGGGTTGGGGGGAGAGGCTACTGGGCCGGAAGCCACCTCCCCTGTGAGCCTCCCTCCTTCTGCCACTTACCGGAGCCTTCATGCTGTCACTGCCGCTCAGTAGCCAGTGGCTGCTGCCTCCAGGG
>SJYA01009100.1:0-14983 GCA_006410615.1 Neotragus moschatus
GGGTTCTGACTGGGGACCTCTTGAGAGCTTTCAGTCATGATGTTGACCAGGGCTGAGGTTCCCTGAGGACTTGCCTGGGGCTGTGGGATCCAGAGGTCTAATTCTCAAGGTGGTGCTGGCTGTTGGCTGGAGGCTCCCGTTCCCTGCCCCTGGGCTCCTTCTACAGGGTCTTTAGGACATGGCACCTGGCTTCCCCCAGAGCAGGCCAGCTGAGTCAGGGAGAGGGAGAGGTAGAGAGAGAGGGGAGAGAGAGAGATTGGGGGAGAGACAAAGAGAGAGACAGAGATAGACGGGGGAGAGAGAGACAGAGAGGGGGAGAGAGACAGAGGGAGGGGGAGAGAGAAAGAGAGAGAAGCCACCCATTTTTTGAGCTGACTTTGTAGACCCATAGCAGCACTATACTGCTACGTATCGGTCTGTAGCTAATTCCCCTAACGTGGCAGCTTAAGAAAACACACTTCTCATCTCGCAGCTTCTCTGAGTCAGGACTCGGGACTCAAGGTCCCTTGGGAGGCTGCAGTCAGGGTATCGGTGGGACTGGGTTTCAGCTGAGGCTCGATGGAGAAGGATCTTCCAAGTTTAGTCAACAAGATTGACTGAACTCCTCACCGGCTGTCGGCTCTGGGCGGCCCCTCGTCCCTTACCCTGTGGGCCTCCATAACAAGGTCACTTTGTCAAAGTCATGGGGAGAGGGTCCAGTGAGAGTCTTCTAGCCAGACAGAAGCCAAAATCCTATGTAACAAAAGCATGGAGGTGGCCTTCTTCGCCTTTGTCGTGTTCTGCGGGTCAGAAGCAAGTCGGGGAGGGGCCTGTGCAGGGGCGCGAGCGTCAGGAGGTGGGACAGTGGGCACCTTGGGGCAGTGGGAAGGCTGCCTTCACAGGCCTCCCACTGCGCCTTCTGTTCTGTTCACGCGGAGTGTGCTGAGTTGCTCAGTCCTATCCGACTCTCTGCGGCCCTACAGACTGTGGCCTGCCAGGCTCCACTGCCCATGGAATTCTCCAGGCAGGAACACTGGAGTAGGCTGCCGTGCCCTTCTCCAGGGGATCTTCCACACCCAGGGACCAGACCCGGGTCTCTTACATCGCCCGCATGGCAGGCGGATTCTTTACCACCAGCACCAGGTGGGAAGTCCCACAGTTTTCATGCAGAATGAGCCACTAAGTCTGGCCTGCATACGTGGGAGGACACGAGGCTTCACATTTCAAGGGGAGAGAGTCAGGTAATTGATGGGCACGTTTTCAAGCCCTTGCCTTCCTGACAGAGACGACATATGTGCTTGGCTCTTCTCCTTCAGCCTTCTTAGTGGTAGAGCTGGTGGCAGCCAGAGCTGCAGCTCCTGTGCAGTGTCCACAGGACCGCAGGGAGGGGACGAAGGGCCAAGAACTGCAGGTCAGGAAATAAGGTAGAAAGGGCCATGGTCATATCGACAGCAGCGGGAGCATCTGAACCCACAGAGCAAACTGGTGACCTCTGGATTTCTCATTATGAGTATAATGGAAGTTTTTTTAAAAATATCTTTTATTCTGAAACGGTCTAGGACTAACAAGGCTCTGATGGCTCAGATGGTAAAGAAACCGCCTGCAATGCAGGAGACCTGAGTTCAATCCCTGGAGAAGGTCATGGCAACCCACTCCAGTATTCTTGCCTGGAGAATTCCATGGACAGAGGAGCCTGATGGGCTACAGTCCTTAGGATCACAAACAATCAGACACAACTGAGTGACTAACACACCCGGGACTCACAAGAAATTGCAAAGATAGTACAGAAATTTCCAGCTATCATTTGTATGATCTTACATAACCCTAGAACCTCATAGGAAACTGACCCTGGCACAATGCCATCAGCTCAGCTACAACCTAATTCAGCTTTCACCATAAATTTCTATTTTTGAACAGCATGGTTGATTGCATCTGTCTCCAGTTTGCAGCCTAAAGCATTCATAGCTGATGCGTTATGAAACTGTAAGTGTATAAACACATGGATGGGCCGGTTTTGATCTTCTGATTGGATGGTCGGCAGACAGACACTTGGGAATGCTGGCTGTTTCAAGTATTTGAGGGGAGTTTCTGCCTGACCAGCAGAGCACAGAAAAGGACTTGTTTTGCAGGTTATCACAGATCATAGGATATGTTATATGTACCTCCTGGAACAGGATGTTTCTAAGCTACGAAGCTTATTTCTAAGCTACTCTTAGAAATCTCTCCTATGAGTTAATTAGGGTTCACCTTCACTCCTGCCTTCTTTGGTGCAGTGTAAACAATTGTCTCCAAATAATCCTGTTTGAGTCTCTGCCCTGGGGGAGTTCAGGCTCTCTAGACTCTGCACCATGCAGGTGTGAGTCCTGCGAAATACAGCTTCCATTTCCCACATGCAGCAGGGCCTGGCATAGGGCAGGCACTCAGTAAGACTGCACTAAGCAAACAAGTGGATCAATGATGGGATTTCAAAGCGAAGTGGCCTCACCTTCAGGTGATGTGGGTGAGTGGGCGGGTGAGAAGACAGGTCCCACCCTGATGTCACCAGTGTGATATCATCTAATAAAACTCACTTCTAAGACTCTAGGCTTTCCCTTTGGGTGATTAATTGCCTATTTTACTTCCCAAGGTGGAGCGGCCATGCTGGGGTGGGGGTTGCTCCATCAGGCCTTTGGGTACCTATCTGTGTTGGCCATGGGCTGCCTACTAATTGTCCTTGTGAGGGTTCTGAGAGGCACTGGAAGTGGGGGGTACCCCCTAACCCATGTCTCCCACCCAAGTGTGACTGATACTTCACCTTCCACTACTGAGGGTCATGCCACAAACCAAAGACTCATGAAAACAGGTTCTATATTGGTTTAGTTTTAGGCCCTTTCAGAGCAGCAATGGGAAACTGGGAGCCACTCTTCTGGAAAGTGACACTGAAATAAATCTCGTGGGAATGAGGCTGTCTCTGTGAAGGAGGACCTGAAGCTGGACAGGGTGGGGAGAACCCTGCACTGGGAGGCCTGGGGGCACAGGGACCGCGGTGGGGAGGGCGTGAAGGCGGGTGAGCACTGGGAGAGAGATGGTGCAGGTGCCAGGGCTGCGGCTCTTTAAGACATTGCATGTCTCTCCGTTCGGCCTGAGTTAGCCCAAACGACATCTTTAGTTTGGGTCTTTTCCTTGGCGCATCCATTTTTGGCTGGATCAGTTAGGGATGAGTCAGCGCGACTCAAAGTGATGGTGGCTTTGTAATAGAGAACGAGAAATTTGATCCCATATTGCACCTGTTCCTTTTACTTTACCCTGTGTATTCTGCTTTTGTTAGAAGTTAAGAATATTGCCTAAACTCAAAATATACAGAACAGCCCCTTCTCAAGGCTTCAACATTTAAAGATATAACACTTTCCCATTTGTATAGAGATAAAAAAATTTCAGAACAGAGAATGACATTTGTCTTGTTGGAGGTTTATAGGAACAATGTGACACCATCTCAGTGGACAGCTGTGAGAACAAAGGACTCCAGCACCAAAAGTTTGCAACAACTAGCCACAACCCTCTCCTTTCAGTCTGAAAGAAGTCTGAATTCTAACTCAGATAGGATAGATCTTTGGGACACTAGCCCATCATCTCAAACTGCTGGTTTTCCAAGTAAACTTGCTGTTCCTTGCCTCTGCAGTATGAACTTGGACTCAGTAACAGCTTAAGCAAAATTCATTTCCATTTCACAAGTAAATTTTCATAAGTAAATGATGCTTTAAGATATTGGAGATCTGGACCTCTGCTTTTTCATGCTGCCAAACATGGTCTTCATTATCAGGAGCCAGGATGTGGCATCAGCTATGACATCCATAGTCAAACCCAAAAGATGGAGAAAGTGGCCGGAAAACATGCCCAGCAGAGCACCAAATCTGCTAAGGAATGCTACTTACATCCCATTGGACAAACTGTAGTCACATGATCATACCTATCTACAGGGGCTGGAAAATGCAGCTTTTATTCTGCATAGCCGTGCCTGACTCTATTTCTGTAGAAAAGAGGAGAAAACAGATTTGAAGAAGGGCCACCAGTGGCCTCTGCCTGAAGCATCATTTACACACCTGAGATGCATATTCTCCAAAACTCTCAGCCACAGTCACCTAAATTCAGGAGTAAGAATACATTTTGCTAAATGTACTCAGCTATTACTGAGTCCAAGCTCACACTCCTGTGGCCTAAGATTTTTCTCTTAGTCAGTTCAGTTCAATCACTCAGTCATGTCTGAGTCTTTGCCAACCCATGGACTGTAGCACACAGGCCTCCCTGTCCATCACCAACTCCCAGAGTTTACTCAAACTCATGTCCATTGAGTCAGTGATGCCATCCAACCATCTCATCCTCTGTTGTCCCCTTCTCCTCCTGCCTTCAATCTTTTCCAGCATCAAGGTCTTTTCCAGTGAGTCAGTTCTTTGCATCAGATGACCATAGTATTGGAGCTTCAGCTTCAGCATCAGTCCTGGAATTACTCCACAGACAGGAGGGACTGGGAGGATGGGAGTGATCTTTACCTCCCAGGCAGGCAGAGAGGTTTCATGTAGCCGGAACGAGGAAGCCAGGCATTATTCTGGTGCCATAAACTGCGTACGGACATGCTTTCTGGGACAACTGCTGACGTGGGGGTTTCTCTTGGGGACTAATGGCTGTCATTATTTTTAGCACTAGAAATGCCCTCTATTTATATTTTCGAAGCAACGTCAGATCATTGCTTTAGGTCTGGTTTCTCACTGCCTGGGGCTCACTGTCGTTTTCCCCAGGAAGTCTGGTCTCCTAGCCCTTCCCCTTCTCCCCGGCATGGTCCCTTCTATGGATGCTCTGCCTGTCTCCACACAGTGTCCCTCACATAAGCACCCCCTTTCCAGGTCACCTGGGGAGTGAGGTTGGCGGGGGGAGGGCTTCGTGAGCACTGCTGCCCCAGCTGGTGACTTCGTGGAAGGGGGACAAACGTCCATGGCTCCCTGACTCAGAACTGGCCATCTCTGAGTGTGTTACAGTCGCTGGCAGGGGCCAGGCTGGAAAGACATTCCCGTCTGCATTTCCCTCATCCACAGAGAGTCAGCTCCAGGCCCCAAGACTGAGCAGTCATCCAAAATTAGATGCCGCAACGGTTCTCATTTGTTAGTTAAAAATAGCTGTTCTGCATCCTTCTTGCAATCACCCAGGGGCTGTTTTCAACAAATGTTTATGATTGAGAAAGACGTTTGCTAATCCACTGCTTATTCAGGGAGAATAGCACTTCTTTCTCATCCTCCCGCAAATAGGCAACCTAGGATGCTGGTGGCAATTCACTTGCATTTTCTTTGCATTGGCAGGGCTATTTCATTACAGGAGAGCGGCCAGTGAGGAGAGAGGCGAGAAGGGCATCCGTTTAAGATGATTCTATAAAAGAGGCAATTAAAGTGGGCTCCGCTGGAAGACGGCATATGGTGCCTGGTAATTTTGATGCAGAGGAAATGCCCACATCTTTCATTTAGACGGTGGTGAGTCCAAAGCAGTAGCCACCTTGAGGATTTTCAATCCCCGCCTGAGTGTACATGTTTATCCGTCCTCTCTGAGGTAGAGCTTAGGTGGGGGAGCCCCTGCCTTTCAGATTCAAGGCCCCTTTATTCTTGTTCTGAGTCAGTCCTGCCTCTGCGTTCAAACGGGGAACCCCCTTGCTTCGGATGGCTCCTGTCTCAACTCTGTCCTGTGCTGCCCCTCCCTTTTCTCATCCTTCCCTAAGTCCTGCTCCCCCTGAGTCCGGTTGATGGGGGCGAGGCCAGAGGGTGGGTAAGGAGGGGCCTTACCTGGGCATTGGGGTCTTTCTCTCTCTGCCAATAAAGCGACATGAAGCTCTTCTAGGGGACATACCAGTCTTAGGAATTTTAAAAGTTCAGTTTGTCAAGAACAGAGTCTGAAGACATTTATCTTGAAGGCAGTGTTAGCTCTGAACTTTAAAAGGCCCCCACTCCCCAACACAGGGAAAGTCATCTTTAAAACCCGGCTTTGGGATCTGAGGATCAGCTGGGAAGCGAAGCTATTCAGCGAGGAAGCTGCTACCCGTCCTGAAACAGTGGGACCAACAGAGGAGCATGCTGCTCATGACCCCAAGCGCAGGTTTCCACAAAATACCCAGACTCGCGGGACCTGCTTCTCACTTCCCATTCAGTGACCGGTTTGTTTTTTACTGAGTTACGATCGGATCAGATGTCGAAAAGCGACTCGTGCTCAGTCACTTCAGTTAAAACCCCTCGGACTGTCGCCCACCAGGCTCCTCCGCCCATGGGATTTCCTAAGCCAGAGGACTGGAGTGGGTTGCCATTCCCTTCTCCAGGGCATCTTCCTGACCCAGAGACTGAGCCAGCATCTCTGGCATTGCAGGTGGATTCTTTACCCACCAAACCACCTGCCGAGTCACTGAAAAGCTAATCTAGGTTTAAAAGGACAGAGAACAACCAACGCAGTAATATGATTTTTTTTTTTGGTCCTTAAGAAGGTGTCAGAGGAGAAGTGTGTTCTCCTCTGAGGAGCAAATATATGGATTCTGAGCCCGTGAGGGCCTGGTTGGAAGGGAGAAGGGAGTCATACCCTGCTGATGAGTGATACTACTTTTTGGACTCTTGCCAGGACTTGGGTAGCAGCAGGGAGTCTGAGTGAAGGAGCAGAAGTGATAGAGACCACGGATATTAGAAATAGGAGCTACAGCCTGGCAGGATTCGGGGCCTGTGACCTGTGACCTGTGCCGTCTCAAAGGCTCCACACAGAGGCCCCGCCCTCAGATTATTGTCTGCTGCCAGTGGTTTGAAATTCTTTTTTTTTTTTTTCCATTCTGCATTGCTTTTATTTAATGAGAAAGCTCATTTCAAGTCTCCATGAAAACAGCTGAATACAAAGGCTTAGTGAAGGAGGCCTGGTGTCTTGCTTACAAAAGCATGGCCACTGCCCTTTGGCCTTAAAACTGCAGGAAAGGACAGACTCTGGTGTCCACTGGCAGACGTTCATCAGCCCCTAGAGCCTCACTCTCTGCAGCAGGTCATTTTTGGTAAGGAAATTATTTCTGCAAACTCTCCATCTCCAGGCTTTGGCGCAGGCCTCGCGTTTCCAGCATTGTCTCCACGGACAGTTTGGGTCATGATGGGTGCGGTACAGTTTGACACACCTGGACTCATAGAGATGGCTGGGGACGTTCACAAGGTCGCACGTGTAGCTGGTTTCTTCCTCTGGCTCCCGAAGAGCAGCTGCCTCTGGGCTTTCTCTGCCACTGATGAGATTGGGGATGGGGGATTCTAGGCAGCAGCCCCCGCTGGTGGTCAGCACTGCTTCACCAGAAGCATGCCCTCAGGGTGAAGGTTCTTGCGGCAGGGGGATGACCGCCACTACCAGGACCGCCACACCATTAGCTACGTCCTTCCCTGGTCACCTGCCATACAGTCTCTCAACTTCTTGTTTTAATTGGTGGATCGCTGTAACCTGTTATGTCTTTCTTAAAGCTTGACCCATTTTCCTTCTAAATTAACTCCTCTGAAATAAGGGCATTTTTAAAAGGGGCGTCCTTAGTGGCTCAGTGGTAAGGAATCCGCCTGCCAATGCAGGGAACATGAGTTCAATCCCTGGGTTGGGAAGATCCCCTGGAAAAGGGAATGGCAACCCACTCCAGTATTCTTGCCTGGGAAATCCCATCGACAGGGGAGCCTGGTGAGTTACCCTCCACGGTGTCCCAGAGAGTCAGAAACGACTTAGCAACTAAACAACAACAAATATTTGGAGAAGAATCTGTTGGTTCTCGTTCCATTTTCACTCGACAGTCCTCAGGCAAGGAGTTCACGTCCCAGGTGGGGGGATGGGATGTGCACGCCTTCAGGAAAGGGGAGGAAAGGGGAGGAAAAGTCTGGGTCCCAGGCAGCGGGGTCATGGGCGGGGACGGGTCTGGACTGCTGCCTGGCCTGAAACACTTCACACATTTTGAATGAGGAGTCGGCTGGTCCTGGCTAGAGGGACGGTCGGAAGGGAAGCAGAGAGGAAGGGATCGAACCCAGGTCTCCCACGTTGCATAAATCTTCCAGTCAGGTGTATCATGGCTGCCTTTAGTTGTGATGTCTTGAAGTAAAACAAACATGAGTGTAGAGTGGGCTCTCTTTAGTTTTGGTCAAAGTCAATTAGGAAATGCCCTTCTTTAAATCAAACCCGCGTTTTTTTTTTTTTTTTTTTGGGAAAGATTTGGTTCCCGAGTGAAAGGGGGACGAAGGGCTGCGTGGCTCCTGCGTTACATTTAACTCAGGAGCTTTCCGGTTTTCAGCCCTCCTGCAAAAGCGATTCAATCGCTTTTCCCTTTTCTTCTCTGAAGGGAGTTTTATGGTTCTCTGATGTACGTGAAGGGCAAGAGAAGGTTTGCGAGCTGCGGCACAACCTGAATTACAGAGCCCCTGAAGTAACGATGGGGTCAGAAGGGGCCGTGGAACACGCGCTCGGAGGCTGCATCCGCAGGCCTCTAACTGCTGATTCGTCTCTCCCACGTGCAGCGGGAAGTCTCCCCCTCTGCCTGCTCCTTAGTCCCGAGGCCAAGCCTTTTTCATTTTCATCACGGAGCTGCACCCACCAGGCTGTGGACCTCGGAGCCGCCCTAAGCTGTGACTCACGGCCGGTGAGAATTACTCCGCAGACAGGAGGGCCTGAGAGGATGGGAGTGATCTTTACCTCCCAGGCAGCGGACGCAGTGATCCAGAGACCTGGGCGCGGGGCAGGAAGCTGGCCCGCTCTGTGGTTAGCATCCCTGTTGGCTGTGCAGCCCAGTGAGGTCTCAGGGGTTTACCGTCCTGGAGGAGAGGAGACAGGGACATCAGCCGGCAGGCCATCAGTCCACGGAAGGGAGGCGGCCGGGACGCTGTGGGGCTTAGAGGTGGAGGCAGTGTGTGGGTGTGTGAGGTTGTTGTAGAAGGCGGGTCTTAAGCCAGACCTGGAGTGAAGAGGCCCCTGGTGAGGTTGGCAGGCTGGGGGTGCCTGGGCGGGACACTAGGCAGAGAAGGATAGTGTTGACTCGAACAGTGTGATGAATAGGGTGACTAACTAGGAATAATGCCTTTCCTAGGAAGGTGGTAGACACCAGGGTGTGGCAGGGGAAGACCACGGTTAGGGTGAGGGTCTCCGTGCCTCATCATGGACCAGAGTCACCTCACAGAGGCGCTGGGAGCCCCCGCTGCAGTGCCCACGCTCTACCACCTTTATTTTGTGGCCAAGCCATATGCAATGTGGGATCTTAGTTCCCTGACCAGGGATTGAACCTCAGCNAGACCACGGTTAGGGTCAGGGTCTCCGTGCCTCATCATGGACCAGAGTCACCTCACAGAGGCGCTGGGAGCCCCCGCTGCAGTGCCCACGCTCTACCACCTTTATTTTGTGGCCAAGCCATATGCAATGTGGGATCTTAGTTCCCTGACCAGGGATTGAACCTCAGCCCTGGCGAGTGAAGGTGCCTAGTTGTAACCACTGGACCACCAGGGAATTCCTACTAAGCCCTGTCCTCCATATGGGCGCCATGAAAGCAGAACAGGCATCCACTCCTCTCTAGAGTCGGGGCAGCTCCTAGACGAGATCCTGGGAACACGGAAGCCATGTGGCAGCCTCATTTCCAGCTCTTCCTTCCTTCTTCCAGATCCCGATGAGCTGAGCAATTGAGATCAGAGATCTCAGCTCACAGCTTGCCATCAGGTAGGAAAGAGAGCTGCCTGGGACATGCTGAAGCTGAACATCACAGGGCTTCGGGGGAAGCCAGGGTAGCCGGACCTGGAGTCAAACCAGGGCTGCGTCTCCTAAGAGTCAAGGCCAGAGGGTCACGGAGCCAGGGTGCCCCTGGTTTGTTCCTCTGCTTCTTCAGCCCTGAACTTTCTGGGTGCCTGCGTGCTGCGGTGGGGGCCACAGATAAGCTGCCAAATCTCGGGAACCCCGAAGATTCACTGGGGAGACTGACCACAAATGTGTAAAGAGTAAATAAGATGATCCTGTTCTTTCCCACTTGTAAAATAGAAGCTAGTGGGAATTTGCTTTATGATGCAGGGAAGTCAAACCTGGTGCTCTGTGACAACCTAGACGGGTGGGATGGGGTGGGGAGGGAGGCTTAAGACGGGGGGACATATGTATACCTATGGCTGATTCACATGGATGTATGGCAGAAACCAACATGTTGTAAAGCAACTATCCGCCAATTAAAAGTAAACAAATTTTTAAAAAAAGAAGAAAAGAAAAGAAAAGTAAATGCAGTCCCCAGATGCTGAGAAGGAAAGCAGAGCAGTGTGGTGTTAAGGGGTGATGATGGGGACCGGCTGGTTGGCTGGGTCACCCCGAAAGATCTCCTGGGTCGCAGACCCTGCTGGTGGGTGAGGGGTCAGGCGGCCGGGAGAGGGTCTCCGAGGTGCCAGGTGCCAGCGGTAGGGGGCGGGAGGTGCGTGGCGCTTTTGGAGGCGGGCACCATTCACAGGGCACAGCACAGTCCTATGCTCGGGGGTGAGAGCAGGAATGGGTTCAGGTGGGATCCTGAGGCTGAGAGATACCAGCCCATGGCTGGCAGGTGGTGGGGCCAGATCCTGAACACCCACCCTCCCTCCATCCCAGGCCAATCTGCTCTCTGTTTTCCCAAAGCGACCACTGACACGCCCTCGGCAGCGAGCCTCCCGAGGAGGCTGGGGATGGAGCTTCGGGCCAGGCTGAGCTCCGCACGCATGTGTCCAGTGGAGGTGCCCAGGGTGGCGGGAGGGGCATCTCTGCGGACTCCTGTCCTCCTGGAGGGGCCCCAGAGGGACCCCTAACACTGCAGCCGAGGGTCTCAGCTCATTCTGGATGTTCTAAGAGCCGCCCAAGGTTTCTGAGTATGAGTCACGGGCGCAAGGTAGAATTTTAGGCAGGTGGGCAGCCAGAGGGCTAAGGGTCTGAGAGTGGGAAAGGGGCTCACCGCGTGGGCCAGCCTCAAGCTCACGGTGTCATGGGTTGTATTGTTTTTCCCCAAATCCAGCCCTAATCCCCAGGATCACAGGATGTGATTTCATTTGGAAATAGGGCCTTGGTGGGTGGTCACATGACATTGAGGTCATTAGGCCGGGTTTTCACCCAACGTGGCTGGAGTCCTTATAAAAGGAGAGAAAGTGGACACAGACACAGAGGGAGGATGAATGTGAGCATGCAGGCAGAAATGGGGTGAGCTTACACAAGGCCAAGAAGGCTGTTTCAATTGAGTTGTGTCTCCTTCATATCCGTGTATGAAGTCCTACCCACTCAGCGTGACTCCACAGTAAGCCCCTACACCCAAACCTTCAAGTCGTGAACTTTCCAAGGTGCAGATGTGCGGCCCATCAACGTCAGGCGTGTGTGACGCTGCAGCCGGCCCTGCGTCTCCCGCTGCCGATGACCCTTCAGCTCTGCCACCTCCCACCTGCCCTCCCTCCCCAGTCACTCTCTCTTGTTGCCTGTTCACTGATGCCAGCCCCTGTGTGCCAGCTGTTGTACGGTACTACTGCACTTCTCAACGCACCACACTGTAAGATTAAAGATGCTTTCTTTATTTTTGTGTTGCTGTTTATGGATTATTTGGGTGAAAAATGTCGTAAACCTTTCTCAGGACGGTGCTGCGTGGCTGGCTGTGTCATCTGGGCACCTAGGCTCATCTTGTTGGACTTCTCATGTGCCTTCGGAATCGAACTTGTCTGTATGTTGGGAAAGTGGAAGTGTTGGTCACTCAGTCGTGTCCAGCTCTTTGTGATTCCATGGACTGTAGCCCACCAGATTCCTCTGTCCATGGAATTCTCCAGGCTGGAATACTGGAGTGGGTTGCCATTTTCTTCTCCAAGTGAACCCAGGGCTTCTGCATTGCAGGCAAATTCTTTACCATCTGAACCACCAGGGAAGCTCCGCATGTATTTGGAGACAGCGGTCTACAGCAGGTGAAAGTGAAAGTTACTCAGTCCAACTCTTTGCAACCCCATGGACTGTACAGTCCATGCAATTCTGCAGGCCAGAATACTGGAGTGGGTACCCTTTCCCTTCTCCAGGGGATCTTCCAAACCCAGGGATTGAACTCAGATCTCCTACGTTGCAGGTGGATTCTTTACCAGCTGAGCTACTGGGGAAGCCCCTTAAAAGGAGGTAATAAGGGTTAAATGAGGTCTCTCTAATCTGGTAGGACTGCTGTCCTGATGAGAATAGGGAGAGACACTGCAGTTCTCTCTCTGTGCCCGTGAAGACACACAGAGAAGGCAGTGTTCTGGAAGCCAGAAGACAGCTCCCTTCAGAAGCTAAAGGTGCCGACACCTTGATCATGGGCTTCTAGCCTCCAGATCTGTGGGAAAATAAATGTCCGTAGTTTAAGATGCCTGTCTGTGGTTTTTTAAATATGGCAGCCTAAGCAGATGAAGACACAACGTGCTGTTGGGTGGTAGGTGAGAGGCATGGATCAGAAACTCCCTCACATTTCAGAAGGATCCAATCTGCTGACACCTGGATCTCAGACTTCTGGTCTCTGGGCTTCCCAGGTGGCTCAGCAGTAAAGTATCTGTCTGCAGGAGATGTGGGTTTGATCCCTGGGTTGGGAAGATCCCCTGGAGAAGGCAATGGCAACCTGCTCCAGTATTCTTGCCTGGGAAATCCGATGGACAGAGGAGTATGGAAGGCTGCAGTCCATAGAGTTGCAAAGAGTCAGACATAACTTAGCAGCTGAGCACACACTGACTTCTGGAGCTGTGAGCAAATACAGTTCTGTTATAAAAGGCTGTTTGTGACACTTTGTTACAGCAGTCCTAGTGAATTCTTGCCATTGGGGTCAGAAAAGCCTGCAGAGAAGATTCATTCTGGGTTGGAAAGTACCAAGCCATTGAGGTTGGAACACACCAGACTTCTTATTCTGCTTTTCCTTGGTGCTTTAATAGAAATGGCAGTTTCAGGAAACTGAAAGGATAAGTGAAAGAGATTTGAAGTTTTCCTGATGATGAAAGTGTGAGGCAAGGTTATCTTTTCCCCTACATGCCAAGAAACAGGAATTATTCCTTTTCTCCTTTTACAAATGGATTCAGCCCTACCTGCTAATAATAATTTTATGTGACGTTAAAACAGAGGGACTGCATAAACACAGAGTTCTGGTGTGTAGTAATACCGCTCACTAGCTTTCAGCCCACGAGAAAGAATATTAACAGATATATTGTTGGCACACTTCAGTTCAGTTCAGTTGCTCAGTTGGGTCCGACTCTTTGTGACCCCATAGACTGCAGCATGCCAGGCCACCCTATCCATCACCAACTCCTGGAGCCTGCTCAAATTCATGTCCATCGAGTCGGTGATGCCATCCAACCATCTCATCCTCTGTCATCCCCTTCTCCGCCTGCCTTCAATCTTTTCCAGCATCAGGGACTTTTCCAGTGAGTCAGTTCTTTGCATCAGGTGGCCAAAGTATTGGAATTTCAGCTTCAACATCAGTCCTTCCAGATATTCAGGACTGATTTCCTTTAGGATGGATGGGTTTGATCTTCTTGCAGTCCAAGGGACTCTCAAGAGTCTTCTCCAACATCACAGTTCAAAAGTACCAATTCTTAGGTGCTCAGCTTTATGGTCCAACTCTCACATCCATACATGACTACTGGAAAAACCATAGCTTTGACTAGACGGACCTTTGTCAGCAAAGTAATGACTCTGCTTTTTAATATGCTGTCTAGGTTGCTCATAACTTTTCTTCCAAGGAGCAAGTTTCTTTTAATTTCAAGGCTTCAGTCACCAGCTGCAGTGATTTTGGAGCCCCCCAAAACAAAGTCTGTCACTGTTTCCATTGTTTCCCCATCTATTCACCATGAATTGATGGGATCAGATGCNACTCTGCTTTTTAATATGCTGTCTAGGTTGCTCATAACTTTTCTTCCAAGGAGCAAGTTTCTTTTAATTTCAAGGCTTCAGTCACCAGCTGCAGTGATTTTGGAGCCCCCCAAAACAAAGTCTGTCACTGTTTCCATTGTTTCCCCATCTATTCACCATGAATTGATGGGATCAGATGCCATGATCTTAATTTTCTGAATGTTGAGTTTTAAGAGAACTTTTTCATTCTCCTCTTTCACTTTCATTAAGAGGCTCTTTAGTTCTTCACTTTCTGCCATAAGGGTGTGTCATCTGTGTATCTGAGGTTATTGATATTTCTTCTGGAAATCTTGATTCCAGCTTGTGCTTCATCCAGCCTGGCATTTCTCATGATGCACTCTGCATATAAGTTAAATAAGCAGGTGACAATATACAGCCTTGATGTATTCTTTTCCCTATTTGGAACCAGTCTATTGTTCCACGTCCAGTTCTATCTGTTACTTCTTGGCCTGCATACAGATTCAGGAGTCAGGTAAGGTGGTCGGTTATTCCCGTCTCTTTGAAGACCAGGAAACTGATCTTTTTGTTGTTGTTGTTTTTTAGTTGTTGACTCATGCACATGGCTGAACTGCCTTGAGTTATTTTAGATTAAAAAATACTTAAGTTCAGAGGTAACAAGTTATTCTCTTACCTCAAATCAATTATTGAAAACACAGAATCAAGGATCATAACCAAATGATTTTTCAGCAGTTCCTCAAATTGTGAGCCACATGAAACTCCCGTGTCCAGCTTTAAGCCAGGCAAAAAAGCTTAAATTAGTGGTTCTTAAAGTGTGGTCTCTACCTGCTGTGAATATGTTAGAAATGCAAATTATTGGGTTCTACCTAGAACAATGATTCAGAATTTTAGGGGCTGGAGCCCAAGATTTAGTGTTTTTATCACTTATTTGGAATTTCCTGTTGCAGAACAAGAATACAAGGATATTTCCATTTTTATAATCGCATGTACTTTGGAAATTAAAATTAAGAGCTATGAAACATATCTCTGAATATTTGCTTAAAAATCTCATGGGAGTGCAAATTAGTACAGCCACTATGGAGAACAGTGCCGAGATTCCTTGAAAAACTGGAAATAGAACTGCCTTATGACCCAGCAATCCCACTACTGGGCATACACACCGAGGAAACCA
>SJYA01009101.1:0-15456 GCA_006410615.1 Neotragus moschatus
GATGCCAAGAATTTGTGACCCAGGATCTTCAGTGTCTCTATGCACCTGCAGGGGAAGGTGGAGTAGGTGTGTTCCGGGAGTTGCCAGCTTCCTCTCTGTCTAGTGGGGGCATCTGCTCAGCGGCGCTGGCCACCCTGCTCCTGTTCTGGGGCATCTGCTTTGCCCTGTCTACTTCTAGTTCCAGTGCGTTCCATGAGTCCTGCTTGACTTCTGCCCGGGGAAACTGCATCAATTCTGACCATTTATTAGGCACTTGATAAATAGAAATCCCTCCACTCGGTGTTTTACAACCAGCAGTGGGCTGGGAAGCATCTAACAGGTGCGTGGGGTGCAGGGGGCGGGGTGCAGCCTTGACTTGGAGGACTTGCCAGTGTCCTGGTGTAAAGGCTGCCAGTCCTGCTCAGGTGCATGAGGATCTGTTCCAGCACGACCAACACATAAGGGAATGACGTGAGTCTTGCTCGGCTCGCCCACGTGGGTTCCACAGGTGAACCCGGTGACCGCAGCAGCAGCACATAAAGGGCACGCGTGCTTGGGTCTCCAGGACGACGAGCTGACCACATCTGCGGGTCGGCTTTCTGCCTGGTTCAGAAGACCCTCCCGCCAGCACTTCTCGAACATCGACTGCACCCCTTGCCCCAGGCCTGCTCTCTCCTCAATTTCCCCTTTCCTCTGCCTATTCTTTTGCTCCCGGGGTCTCTCTCTCTCAGGTTCTCTTGTTCTCTTCCCATTGCAGACAGGGGTGTGGGACTGCTGAGCCCCTATCAACCTGGGCCTCCACTTCCACAAGCAAACTTCAGGCTTTCTCAAGGTGCTTTTTCTTCATTACAAAGTGATGTGTTCATCGCAACATCCACACGTTTCTTAACCAGTCCACACGCACAAACATGCCGCCATGTTTATTGAGTTGCTGCCCTTCCATTCTGTTACTAATAAAGTTTTTGAGTGTTGTGGCCCTCCTTGCATTTCCCTATAAGTCCTGTGGTTTTTAACGCACAGTTTTGCAAGCATGTTGGATTTTAGGAAAGCGGACATCACGTGATAGCAGAAGTATCTGCCCATTCCCCTTTTGACTCTCTTGGAAGAGCTGGTTGTGTGCACACAGGTCCCCAACTCGGCATTAGTGACATCACAGTGGTCAGCAGAACCCACCGCAGGGGGCGGGGGTTGGGGGTGGGACTCCGGAATCCATGTCTCTGTCATTCCCAGGAGACACTGCGGTGCTGGTGTAGACTGAGAACCAGGCCTGAGGGTCAGACCCGAGCGAGCCTCTCCTCTGCAGGAGTCAGGGCCCCTCTGCCCTCCTCCCGTGCTAATTCGGGGGGGCGAGGGGAGAGGAACTGGGGAAGGCACAGCAAGCCTCATGTGTGTGCACTCGCCGGGGGGCAGGCTGGCTGTTTTGTTGTTGATAGTAAGTAAAAACGACTTAGGGGGGAAATGGGAAAATAAAAACATAACTATTATATAATTATAATAATAAGGGCTAAAATCTAAAATCAAGGATGTTGATGTAAGAGACTTCCTTAAAAAATTATTGTGTAATATCAATCTAGTCCAGTCTCTTGGTTTTCCTTTGTTCTTGTTAAATTAGACTTCCTTATTGTTATATTATTTCCCTTAAAAAGTGAAGTGAGACTGACTTGGAAAACATGGTTAGTTTCCAGAATTTAAAACACGCTCTATGATCTGAGTAGGAAAACCCAGAGAAAGTTCTAAAAGTTATTCTCACACACAGAAAAGTACAGTTTTTGCTAAATGTTTAACAGACTTCTATATGGTTTGATGTGAAGTATTTAATCCCACATAATTCACTCATAGTAACAGGGTTTCTCCCTGGAGGAGGAAATGGCAACCCACTCCAGTATTCTTTCCTGGGAAACTCCATGGACAGAGGAGCCTGGTGGGCTACAGTCCATGTAATTGCAAACAGTTGGACACGACTGAAGTGACTTAGCACACACACAGGGTCTTCAACTGAAACTCAGAAGTCTAAAGAACTGAAGAAAGTGAAATCTGAATTAAAGGTTGGTCACCAGCCTGATCTCATTAAGCCCTCAGATGGGAAGCAGACTAAAGATTGAAGAAAAACAATGGCAAAAACTCAATGAAACTAGGGTAAAAGGTGGAAGATCTTGTCTCTTATCCAGATTTAATAAAGCATTTGTGTCCTTTTGGGAAGTTACTGATTTCTTTGCACATCCTTCTCTCATGTAAGTTTGGCTGATGTGCAAATGTGAGTTATCTTTGGCTCAAACATATCACATCTTGATATGTGCCTTCAGGCTCTAAAAGTCAGTGTTGGGGACAGACTAAAGTCCTAGAGACCTTTTTCAAGGCTGATATAAGCAACACGCACTACTTTGTTGTGTCTTGTTGGCTGAGGAGCACCTGAGAAACCACTTCTGAAGCGACGCAGAATCACACCCTGCTCACCAGCTCTGTAAAGTAACCAGCTGGGTCACAGGCAACAGGACAGATGTCACGGTGCCAACTCTGGTTCCAAACGCGTGATGTCATCTCCTAGCAGGGTATCGCTCTTTTCCCCTCTCAGCTTTGCAGAACTTCAATTTAGGCTGAATAGTTAGATCAAACTTGGTCCTGTCTTCCTCGGGACACCCTCGGAGCTCCTTGGGGCATCTCGGACCCAGGACCGGCCACTTCCTGGGTCCACATCTTCAGGCCTCGCTGCTCAATGCCTCCCTTGCCTGGGTCCCTGCACCGGTTGGCTGCCCTTCCAGTGGACCTCATGAGCAAAGCTGGATCACTCCTCCAGGAACCTCACCCTCAGGTGCATGATGGGAAATTCCAACTCTTGACCCTCATGTTCGAGGGCCTCTTCAAGGGCCCGCGTCCTCTATCCTAGCTAGGTTCCCTCCCAACCCCCCTTCTTCCATTGACAGGGGTCTGATCACCACCCTTCAGAACCACCTGCCTTTTCTTCTGGTTTAATTTTCCAACTCTTCTTCCCACTGAATCCTCCAGATCCAGGTTTTGGCATTTCCCTCCCCGTATGAGTGGTCTTGCTTTCTTTTAATGAAGGACGCTGGCTCCATTTATCCATTCAACAAACTTTTATCGAAGACCTACAAAGTGCCAGGCACTGTTCTAGCTGCAGAGTCCAAACTCCCCAACTGGCATTTCATCACACAGTTGCTCTAATAATTATAATAAACGGTTAACACTGATCAACAACATGTGGTGTGTGCTTAGTTACTCAGTTGTCCCCTGCTTTTTGCAACCCTTTAGTCTGTGGCCCACCAGGCTCTTCTGTCCATGGAATTTTCCAGACAAGGATACTGGAGTGGGTTACCATTTCCTTCTCCAGGGGATCTTCCCAACCCAGGAATCGGACTCACGTCTCCTGTGTCTCCTGTATTGCAGGCGGATTCTTTACCCACTAGGCATCGGGGAAGCCCTTTATCACACAGTCACTGTAATAATTTATAATAGTTAATATTGATCAACAACGTACTGCTCCAGGAAATATGTTAAGTACTTGCTGACATGTCTTATTTCCTTTTCCCAGTAACCCCCTGAAATGAGGAGTGGTACCCTCAATTTCTCATATGAAGAAGAAATTGGCTCAGAGAAATTGGATGACTTCCCTGGCCAGGATTCAAAGTCTGCTCTCTGGCTCCAGACGCCCCTCCCCTCTTGCAGGGCTCCATTCTCACCACGTGGCCAGCACGGCCTCTGCCACGATTCATTCCCATCTTTCATTTTCACCTGTGCGTATCCTGTGTTCCCAGCTTAGATCCCATACCTCTCATTGATCACAGCCTCTAGGGCAACGGGGTTCACCCATCATGGTGATATTTTGCCGGAATTCGAGGTTGGAGTCATGGTAATAAGCGTGTGCCCTGGACTGGTCCTGTTTTCTAGCATGTGCAGAAAACACATGTAAGCGTCCAGCACCTCAACTTTACAGGCACTTCCCACCTCCTCTGAAACTCTACCGGCATTATTGAATGGAAGTTCTTCAGTATTACTATTGAGGTAGAATCTGTGACATTTCCCCATGAAGTGTTCATGCTGTCTTCTTAAAGAAATATGGGAAAGTCTCCAGAAGCCCGGGAACTTTGGGAGGGGCCGGAAGCCGCACCCCTCACCCCGGCGGGTCAGCCCGGTGGACTGGGTCTGCGGCCATCTGGACGCACCTCACTGGGTCCCCCAAGTCTGCAAGGCTCAAACACACTCAGTGGTTTTTCCCACTCTGCCCCCATCGCTCTCGAAGGAACCTTCTCCAGATGTTTGCTCAGTCACGTATTATTTGTGTTAAGAGGCCACAGTGCACTCCTGTTCCAGGGCTGTGGGTTTTCTGACCTCTCCTTAACTGAAAGGCAGAGCAGCCTCTCTCCCGGCCGCCCCGAGGTGACATTTTAAATCCAGCCTCAGGAGGAATTATCAACAGAAACAAGAGAGACTAAAAAGTAAAGAATCTGATTTTTTCTTTCTTTTTTTTTTTAGCCTGCTGCTGAGCTAGCATTTTGGCGTTCACTAGAACTTTCGAACCGAACTTCACACACTAGGCTTGACTCCAGGGCAGGTCTGTGACTCCGAGCCTTTATCTTCTCCATTCTTACAGAAGTGCTTTTAAGTGAAAGCCGCTCAGTCGTGTCTGACTCTTTGTGACCCCAGAGACTATAAAGTCCATGGAATTCTCCAGGCCAGAATACTGGAGCGGGTAGCCTTTCCCTTCTCCAGCAGATCTTCCCAATCCAGGGATCAAACCCAGGTCTCCCGCAGTGCAGGCGATTCTTTACCAGCCGAACTATCAGGGACACTATCAGGGAAGTGCTTTAAACCATTTACTTAATAGCACTTCCCACTTACACCTTAGAACATTCAAGGATGAAATATTAATTTCTAAAATACTTACTCCTTCAAAAGGTAAGAGAGGGAAATATGGTTGTTAGCAGTTTTTAAAATTGTGGGCTCAGTCACTCAGTCGTGTCCGACTCTTTGGGACCCCATGGACTGTAGCCCGCCAGGCTCCTCTGTCCAGGGGATTCTCCAGGCAAGGACACTGGAGTGGGTTGCCATGCCCTCTGTCTGGGGATCGTCCTGACCTGGGATCAAACCCGAGCTTCCTGCATTGTAGGCAGATTCTTCACCACTGTGCCTTTTAAAAATGAGTGCACTTTTTCCTTTGAGCAGTCTTAGGGTTACAGAAAACTGAGCAGAAAACACAGAGTTTCCATAATGCCCTCCTGCCCTGGACTCTGCTTCCCTATCATGAATACTTGGCGTTGGCATAGTGCCTAGACATAGTGTTAAAACTGATGAAGCAATATTAATACATTCTTATTAACTTCGGTCCACAGTTTACCTTGGGCGGTCACTCCTAACGTGGCACATTCTATGGGTTCTGTCAAATACATGCATCACGTACTCACCGTTATAGTGTCATGTATATCGTAAAACGTACTGCTAGCAGTAACTGTGGCACACCGGCTTAGCTGCTCTGAGGCATGTGGGATCTTCCTGGACCAGGAATTGAACCCACGCCTCCTGCACTGGCGGGCACATTCTTAACCCCCAGGCAAGCCCCCTCCCTTCTTCTAAACCCAAGGCAACCACTGATCTCTGTGCTGGCCTTCACAGTTCTGCCTGTTTCTCAGCGTCCTGTGGTGGATGACGCACAGGACACAGTCTTTTCAGACTGATTTCTTTCGCTTAGGAATATGCATGTACACCACCACCGGCATTGTCGTCCTGCCAGCTCATAGCTGCCAGGTATGTGTGTCCGGGGGTGGGTGGCATTCAAGCCAGGAGGACCGCAGGGGCAGCAGCAGCGTGGCCTTCACAGGGAAGCATGAGGTTCCCTGTCGCTTCTTCCATGTAAAGAGCGCGAGCTTCTTCGGTTTGTGTCTCACAGGCCATGGGGTGTCCACGGCCACCTCCGCACCCAAGGGAGGCTCTGAGGCCAGCATTTGCTCTTCACAGCTCTGTGGGGGAGGAGATCGTGGGGAAGAACATTGGGAACGGCTGTCAGATTGGCTAAGCCTTCAGATGAATAAACAGCCACAACTAACAGACTCAACATAGCTGCAGCTGGGTTTGGTCTGAGCACCCTGCAGCCCGCGAGGCTCTCCTTGGTGCTCGTGGAAAGACCTGGTTGGACAGAGATGCTCAAATGTGCTGGCATGTTCCACAATGTCTCCCAGGGGCCACCATAGTCCTGTTCTCCATCACAGCTAAACAACACGTGCACTGAACATGCCCGAGCAAACCAGCTTCCTGCTTGACTGGTGGCTTGGCATGTACAAGACCCAAGACTCCCCACCTGCTGATACTGAAGGTCAGGCTCTGAATGGAGGGTTGGAAGCAGAGAGAGCATAGCAGAGGCAGAAGGTTCATTTTCATGGCACGCCACACCCATTTTCCACTTCCATGGCTTGGACTTAGGTCTCAATATCTCTCACTGGGGCTTGCCAAGTGGCACTGGGGGTAAAGAACCCGCCTGCCAATGCAGGAAGCCTAAGAAACATGGGTTTGATCCCAGGGTGGGGAAGATCCCCTGGAGGAGGGCGTGGCAACCCACTCCAGTATTCTGGTCTGGAGAATCCCATGGACAGAGGAGCCTGGTGGGCTACAGTCTGTGGGGTCACAAAGAGTCGGACCCGACTAAGCAACTCAGCACACACACACACACATCTCTCACTTAGATCTCGGCAATGACTTCACATTGTCTCCCTCTGCCGGTCCCCCCACATCCACTTCATTTCCCTCAGTGTTTTGAGCTGAGCCTCCGGAAGCACAGGCGCTCCCGTGCCCGTCCTCCCTGCCTGCCTCCGGCCACCTGCAGCCCTGACGCCCTGGACTGACACCCAGCATCTCCGTGCCCGGCTCCATCTCTCCGTTCCCAGCTGGACTCCGCCCCCGCCTCTGAGCCTCTGTGCCTTACTGTCTTTTTCTTCTTCTAATAAAAATCCGGAATTTCAATGCACAAAGCATAGAAAAGTATAGATGTATTTAGAAACATTGACACTGAAAAAATTACACAAAACCAAAGAATTTAAAGAATCTATATCCTTAAAAAAATTCTATAACCTGGTAAAATAATAACCTGTAGCACAAACAAGACACGATAACAAATAAAAATGGGAGGAACATAGCAGGGCAGCAAATAAAGAATGCTGATTCCTGCAGACATATGTTGATAGGTTATAGTATGAGACAATATATACTGAATTCATTTAAAGCTACATAGGGAAGTGCAAACAGTTAATACTTTCCTGTTATAATTTGTGAACACATTCCTTAGTCTTTTTAACTTCACTGTCACATCTGTAAAATGGACATATTAATAAACTGTACAGAAGAACAGAGAGAGATACAAAAAAAAACTGTTGGGGGCCTTTTCAATGTTAAAATGTCTAATACTGTTAGCTATTTAAAAGCAAACAAGTCTCAAAAATGATTAAATTATTTCATAACAGCAGTCTCTTCCTTTTAGCAGTCCCTCCCTAACTCAGGTAAGCACAGGACAAGTCCATATGCAGGGCTAGACACTGGAGGGCCATCCTGCATTATCAGGAGAAATACCTGAGCTGTTATGGTTTCTCCACATTTTTAGGAGTTCAAGAGAAGGACTGAGCACTGCTGGCAATTTCTCTCCCTCTCACTTAGTCCTTTTCTAAAACCTCCTCTGTTCGAGTGACTCGACTCTGTGGTGTCTTGTGCTGTAATTCTTTGAAGTGGTTCTGCCCAGCTCCAAATTTTACCAGTGTCTCTAGAAACCTCACCAGAAGGATCCTTCTCGCGTCTGTGAGCAAAGTAACTAACTCTTCATCCACGTGGCAGGAAGATTTTTAACACTTTCTATTTAAACTATGGCCCAGTTCACCAGATTCTACCTCTTCCCATGGTTCTCACTTAATTACAAAAACAGAACTGCTCATACAGGAAGGAGTGGACTATAGGATTTTCTCTGTCCACTGGGCACACAAGAAGGCATGTCTGCTGTGATTCAGAATTCAACCAGGTCATGGAATCAAAGGATGAGTGAGGTCTTAAGAGTCTGCTATATACACAGGGTGGTGTGTTCTCAAATATATCTTTTCCTAAAGAGTGGTGAGCTACAGAAGTCCACCCTCGGGGAGCATCTGATGGAGTGACTGTGGCCTGGAGGTTGACAATAAGTCACCACCAGCCATATGCAGCAGGGCCAGGAGCAAGGCCGACAGCTGCCCAGCCCTCCTCCAGGAGGGGTGGGTGCAAGTCTCTCAGTCGTGTCCGAGACTTTTCGACCCCATGGACTGTAGCCCACCAGACTTCCCTGTCCTTCACCATCTCCTGGCATTTGCTCAGACTCATGTCCATTGAGTCGGTGATGCCATCCAACCATCTCATCCTCTGCCACTCTCTTCTCTGCCTGCCCTCAATCTTTCCCAGTGTCAGGGTCTCTTTCAATGAATCGGCTCTTACATCAGGTGGCCAAAATATCAGAGCTTCAGCATCAGTCCTTCCAGTGAATATTAAGGGTGGATTTCCTTTAGGAAATCAGCCAATCTTAAAGAAAATTTAGACACTTTGGAAAGAGGCAAACATGTTCAGAGACAAACTATAATACAAAAGCAGCAACTGGCTTGAAAATATACATGTTTTATCCTGGATTGAGGGACTCCAAATTCGGTGCACACCACCCTGGAGACCCTGCAGGGTTCAGGGCTGAGGGGTGGGTGGCCAAGGCCAAGGGGGGAGGGTCCCGCAGCGTCCACGCCTGACTCCACGCCTGGCAGCCCAGCGCCAGCCTCAGAGCAGCTCAGCAGAAAAGCATGAAGCTGGTATTTCTGATCCTTCCCAGATCAGAACTCACACAGAGAGCTTCTCACTTGCAAGAGAAGCAAAAGGGAGGACACGTTGGTTTACTGAACTGAGCCCGGGAGCCTCCAGGACCTTCAAGCAGAGCTCTCCCAACATCCTCGTCCCTCTGCTTCTCGCCACCAAGGACTGAAGGGGCGCCCGGAGCAGGGCACTGGACGTGTGTGGGCGCAGACGCGAAGGACACAGTGGCCCAGAATGAACGGGAAAGGCCAAGGAACGCCTGTTCATCAGAAAGAAGTAATTACAAAGAATGGCTCCAGGCCTCCCGTGTGGCGCTAGTGGTAAAGAATCCGCCTGCCAATGCAGGAGATGCAGCTGTAATCCCTGGGTCGGGAAGAGCCCATGGAGGAGGGCATGGCAATCCCCTCCAGTATGTTTGCCTGGGAAATCCCATGGACACGGGAGCATGGTGGGCTACAGTCCATGGGGTCTCCAAGAGTTGGACACGACTGAGAACACAGATACACACCCCCCTCCAGTGACCTAACTGGAAGAGTCTCATCTCCCTGCATGTGTCAGGAGGGTTTTGTTTCCTGATGCTTCTGTCATCACCTTTACTGGAGAAACGAGAGGCGAGGGCATCCATGGGTGGATGAAAGGAAAAGCTGGAAACACAGCCACAGGGGCCCACGGACCAGGGCTGCGTGCAGAGCCGCCAGGGGTCACAGTTGCTTCCAAAGGCAGCACGGAGCTCCAGGCTCAGCTCCTCGCCTGGGGTTGTTCCTGGCAGGATCGCCCAGTGAGAACAGAGGGAAAAGTCTGCAATATGCTCAGTGGAGTGAGGAGCCAAGGTGAGGAGATTCATAAAAAATGTTCCTCCGGTTGATGGTTTCCATACTGCGGGGCAAGAAATGGTCTTCTCTGGAGCAGGGTGGGGTGGGGAGGGGAGGCGGAGAGGGAGGGGCCCTGGGGCCCGTCCCAGAGCGCCGGGCTTTCCCTCTGTCTCTCATGATCCCGGGAAAGCATACAAAAAGCATAGTGCTTTGCCGTAAAAATATCATGAGCCCTTTATCCACTGCCCTCTCTATGAGAAACATTAGGCACCATCCTACGTGGATCAGACCAAAGAAGCACGATGATTTACGTCTAGCTTCTGCATTCGCATTGAGACACTGGCTGTCTTTGGATGATTTGTGGCAATCAGCCTAAAAAGTTCACTCCCTGGGCATTATTTCATCCAGATCGACTATTTTTTGGAGAGAAGAACACAAAGAGGGTCACGAAAGCTGTAGGAGGGCTCCCTGGAAGTTCCTGTGCTGCTCCCGGGGCCCCGGGCTGGGGCCGGCATGTTTCCGTCCCCCCACCCTCTCCCCCGCAGGTGCCGGCCTCCTGGTGGACAGGCCGGGACCAGGGCTGGACCACCAAGCAGACAGCCAGGAGCAGCATCCCTGAGAGTTCAGCGGCCGGGGTTCCTGGCAAGGCAGTGTGGCCCCTGCAAGCGGCGAGGGCACCTGGCCTCGAGGTCACGGCTCCTGCCTCCCCGCCCCACCCCCCCCCCCCCAGCTGTCAGCCAGGACATCCGAAAGTAAAGAACAGTCTAGAAGGAATTACAGCCCTGAGACGAGGGAGCGGCAACAAGCCCGACACACANCCCCCCCCCCCCCAGCTGTCAGCCAGGACATCCGAAAGTAAAGAACAGTCTAGAAGGAATTACAGCCCTGAGACGAGGGAGCGGCAACAAGCCCGACACACAGGGCAGAGTTAGCACCTCCCAACGTGAAAACCCGGCTGCCCTGTGAGTAGGGACACTGAGCTTTAGAGAGCAAGGGCTGCTCGTGGAAACCACAGACTGGGCCACCGAACGGGCACAGGTGAGAGCACCGGAAGTCCATGAGGCCACGGGAAAGGAACCGGAAGTCCATGAGGCCATGGGAAAGGAACAGGAAGTCCATGAGGACACGGGAAAGGAACCGGAAGTCCATGAGGCCACGGGAAAGGAACCGGAAGTCCATGAGACCACGGGAAAGGAAAGTAGAGGTCTTTAAAAAAAGAGATGAATGAAAGCTGAAGAGCATAAAGCTCACAGTAACGTGGCGAGAAGGATGGCAAAGTCGTTCTCCCAGAACACCGCAGCAAGAACACGCTGTGAAGAAACGGAGAACACAAATACAGGTGAGGGTGAGGAGGAACCACAGGAGCTCCAGGAGGCGCAGACCGAGGCCGGAAGAGAGACAGCATCCAAACAGAGAGCAAGACGTTGTCCCCAGCTGGGAGAGACAAGCCCCCGCGCGGAAAGGTCGTTTTCCACCGAACGCCATCCAGGATAAATGTTAAGCCCACCCCGAGACATGTCGTCACTCACTTTCAAAACAGTAAAGACCGAGAGAAGCTGGTTGGCAAGAAAGGGGAGGTGGAGAATGGGCTGGAAATCCATTGAAGCTGCTCAGAACCAGACAGCAATCCAGCAGAGTGGTTCACGGGGTGTGGTGGGGGCGAGTCAGCCGGTGAGGAGAAAATGAAGGTCCAGGAGAGGAGCAACCGGGGCCCTGCGTTCCTGAAAAGGCAGAGATGTGTGCAGAGACAGGTGGAGCCTGGAGAACGGGGGAGAAGAGAGATGCGGTGAGGAGACAGGGGCTCACTGTCTTCACTGTTCAGTTCAGTTCAGTTCAGTTCAGTCACTCAGTCGTGTCTGACTCTGCGACCCCGTGAACTGCAGCCCGCCAGGCCTCCCTGTCCATCACCAACTCCCGGAGTTCACCCAAACTCATGTCCATCGAGTCGGTGATGCCATCCAGTCGTCTCATCCTCTGTCGTCCCCTTCTCCTCCTGCCCACAATCCCTCCCAGCATCAGGGTTTTTTTCCAGTGAGTCAGCTCTTCACATCAGGTTGCCGAGGAATTGGCATTTCAGCTTCAGCATCAGTCCTTCCAATGAACACCCAGGACTGATCTCCTTTAGGATGGACTGGTTGGACCTCCTTCACTATTACCTGTTGGATTCAGGTCCATAAGACCAGCAAGATGCCCACCCAGTCACTGAGGGTCAACACCAAGACCACATTCCCAGCACGCACAAAACCCACCTGTGGGCAGCCAGGCCTTCGTACACGCGGAAGAAGCACACATGTGCCCAGAGAACCAGCTGCCCACTGTGCCCACAGGGATGCTGGGTCTGTCCATTGAACCTGAGCCTTTTCTGAGTTGAAACATAAAACAAGCACGTGGTCATGTGTGCACACACACACAGACGACTGAGCTGTAATTGCTGTTCTAGCTACCTGATCTTAGCAGCACAGCAATGTGCCAAGAAGGGGGTTTTTTCAGATGCTGGCAGGAATGCAGCCAAGCTTCCCACCCTTGAAATGAAACTTCTGAAGTAATTAATCAAGATTATGTGGTCTCTCCTTTCACCCTCGCTCGGATACACACACACACACACACTCTCACACACAGGCTCACACACACACTTACACAAGGAAAGAGGGAACATATTCTTAATCCTAACTCAGGGCGGCTCAGACTCTCTAGCCATAAAGTATATCTGTCTCATTTACTCAGACCTTACATGGGAAAAGTGCTTCGCAGCTTTCAATAAACCTCCCCGACCTCCTCTCCAGCATGGACTGGCATGTTTTCTGGGAGGTTGAAAAAGAATATATATATATATATATCAAAAGCCAAAGATTCTGGGATCAAAGCCTGGCTCTCTTTCCTTCTTGCTGTGTGACCTCTCCCAAGCAGTTTCCCATCTCTGGTCCTAATTTCCAAGTTAAAAAAGGGGAGGATTAAAGGCAACCCCAAGGACTGTGGCGAAAGTCTTATTGAAAGTTTCCGGCTTGAAGATGGACAAGTGGTTTTACCAGGAAGGAAAGTGGCCCCGGGAGCGTCAGTGACGAATCGGGAGCCCTGGGTGACCGGTGACCATGCCCGGACAGACGCGCACCCCATTCCCACCCTGCCTCTGCACTTGCCTCGCCACCTGGACGTCCCTGCCCCCACCTCCTCACTGGCCCAGCCCGCCTCCCCGACCACCACCAGGCCCACAGGAAAGGCCCCCTACCCTCTGTGCTCTCTCAGCGGAGGCCCTACGGGCACCAGGGGCTGCGTTTAGCTCTGGTCTGAGCCCCTGGCTGGCATCAGGTCACCGAGCTGGAAGGGCAGGCAAGGTGTCAGCCACACCATAGTCACCTGGTTTCCCCGCAGGTGGAAACCCAGGCGACCCAAGGCGGTGACCTCTGTGAAATCCACAGGCAAAGCTGGCTAATCCCTTTTTCTCTAGTATCGCCAAGGAGTTCTTCATTTCATTTAGTCTATAACCCTTCTCGTAAGCGGAAATCACCTCCTCATTAGCCAGCCTGCAGCAGCGGGGAGCGGTCCGCCCTCGTTCACCCACAGTCACTCCCATGCCCACGTCCTCCCAAAGAATCAGGGTCCCTCGGGCCGGGGCAAGACCTCAGGCAGCACCTCACTCCACAGAGGCAGGGGGAGATCTAGCGGTCCAGGAACGCACAGCTGAGCAACTGCACCCTTTTCTCATGGGCCAGACTTCTCTACCCTCTCATTGCTTTCTTCTTTTTCTTAAAATCCTTACCAGTTTACCACTTTCCCTTTTTAAAAGGTAGACGAAGTCTGGGCATAAAATCCCTGAAATAATCTTAATTTAAAAATACGCCCAACCGATTCCACCTGAGTGACACTAGTGCAACTCACCAAATACTACTTGTGAATCCTCTCTCATCACCATCAGGAATGCACAGAGACGGCTTTGCTGCACAGCAGAAGAATAACGTAACATTGTGGGGCGGCTATACGCCAACAAAACTAAAAAGAATAACAGAAAAGCCAAGACAGAGAAAGACACACCCGGTAAACACAGCCATCTGCATAGAAAGTGACTGGAAGGAAACACATTCATGTTCGAATTCTAATATTATCTCTGGGGACTGGGAAAGCAGGTGATTTTAATTTTCTTCTTTTTTTTCTGTTTTGCTTAAAATTTCTGTTAGAACTGAGAATGATGCTTTTTCAATTTGCCTTAAAACTTTAACAGTGCAGGTAATGTAAATATGCAATTAAAAGACAGTGAATGTAGAAGGCCCTGGGACACCCCAGCGACTGCACTAGGCCCACACGCTAGAAAAGTTTTTAAGGCTTGGTCCCTATCACTGGGGGTTTCTCTGAGGGTGATGGTAAAGAGCCTGCCTTTCAATGCAGGAGACTTCAAGAGACCCTGGTTCGATCCCTGGGTTGGGAAGATCGCTTGGAGGAAGAAAGAGCAACCCACTCCAGTATTCTTGCCTGGAGAATCCCATGGACAGAGGAGCATGGCGAGCTACAGCCCATAGGGTCGCAGAGAGTTGGACACGACTTAACACGCAGGCATGCACACCGGATCACCGAGCAGAGCTCAGACTCGAAGGGGTGGCCACAGAAACAGGTAATGACGAGGCGGATTTGTGAATGCAGTAACAGCAACAATATTTCTTCAACCAATATTCTGTTCTGAGCACACAGATGGACTCAGGCCATCATTTGAAGAGAGATCAGGTGCAGAGATGACAGTGAAAGAGGAGAGGACCTCTGCTTGAGGAAACCACGGCACACCTCTCAAAGGAGCAGACGCCACCGTGGTTGCTAAGGAGAGAGGTCCCCACGCAGAGGAGCCAGAAAGCGCGGAGAAGCCCGGCGCCAGGGCCCGTAAGTCTGCTCAATAAGCGTGTTTTGCAAGTACGTTCATCTGCATCATTTTTGTCTTTAAAATTATTTATGCATGTACTTTGGGCTGTGCTGGTCTTTGCTGCTGCATCGGCTCTTCTCCAGCCCAGTGCTCAGAGAACTCTCACTGCGGCGGCTTCTCTCGTTGCGGAGCAGGCCTCTAGGCACGTGCACCTCAGTCTCAGTGGTGCCTAGGCCCAGTTGTGGCCCACAGGCTAAGCTGCTCTGCGGCGTGTGGGGTCTCCCGGGGTCTCCTGCGTTGGCAGGTGGGTTCTTTCCCACCGAGCCGCCAGGGAAGCCGTGTACTGTCTTTTTGATCCCACACGTATGTCATACCATATGATACTTGTCTTTCTCCTTCTTTTATTTGTTCCGATTTTTATTGGCTTACAAATGATTTATGGCACAAATGATTTCTGCTGGTTTCTGCTGTGTAGCAAAGTGCATCAGCTGCACATATACATATAGCCGCTCTCTTTCAGATTCTTTTCCCATACAGGCAATTACAGAATACTGAGCCGAGCTCCCTGTGCTACAGGAGTAGGTCCTTGTCCGTTATCTATTTTATACATAGTTAGTGTGTATATGTCAACCCCAATCTCCCAATTTATCTGCCCCACTTTCACCTCTGTAACCATAAATTGTTTACGACTGTGACTCTACTTCTGTTTTGCAAATCAGCTCATTTGTAGCATTTTTAAAATTTAAAATCCATGTATCAGAGATATCATATGACATCTGTCTTTCTGTGTCTGACTTACTTCACTTAGTGTGATAACCTCTAGGTCCATCCATTTGCTGCAAACGGCATTATTTCATTCTTTTTATGGCTGAGTGATATTCCATTGTGTATATATATTTTTCTTTATTCACCTGTTAATGAGTCTAAAAGTTTGATACAGGAGTGTGATGTGATCAGGTTTGCATTTAAGAAGGATCACTCTGATGAAATTTACCAGTCTCTACCCAAAAA
>SJYA01009102.1:0-15321 GCA_006410615.1 Neotragus moschatus
TTTGTAGACGTTTTGATGATAGTCATCCTGACAAGGATAATATGTCATTTTTGTTTTGATTTTCATTTTTCTAGAAATTCGTGATATTGAGTAACTTTTCATGTGTTGGTTAGTCATCTACGTGTCTTCTTTAGGAAAAAAGTCTATTTGGGTCTTCAGCTTATTTTTTGACTAGGTTGCTTTATTTTTAATTGAATTGTTGAATTGTTTATATATTTTGGATACCAAGTCCCATCAGTGATATTACCTGAAAATATTTTCTCCAATTCCAAATGTTGTCTTTTTACTTTTTAATTGGTTTCCTTTGCTGTGCAAAAGATTTTAAATTTAATTAGACCTCCCTCTTTTCCCCTTGCTTTTATTTCTTTCTCAATCTGATAGTTTATTATTGATTACTGATCAATAGAAAGGTCACAGATATCTATACAGTAATCTTTTATCTTGTAGCTTTTCTGAATTCATTTTAATAGTTCTAATACACTTTTGGTGACGATTTTAAGTTTTCTATACAAAGCATCTTATCTTCTATATCATGGCTAACGAAAGGCTCCTTTTGTCTCTCTCTGTCAATCAACAAGAAAATATCTACAACCCAAGGAAGGTGCCTCTGTACAACATACCAGGATATCAGAGAACTCCGTAATTGTGTACATCCAAGAAGGGTCCATATAGGATGGGGACCTGAGGGAAAGCAGAAGCACCTCTGCAACCCCAACTTCTTCATTCACCAATCCCCAACAGAAGGGTGGGAGAGCCTGTGACTCAGGAAATCCCAGAAACCTGGGAAAAGCCTCCATTCCAGTGCCTCAGGCAGCACTCCAACAATACCAGCAGCACCAAGGCATCAACAACCCCAGAGGCCTAGGAAACTATAACTAGGGTGAAGAAGGACACCTTTGACAGAGACGGTGGAATTTGCAAAGTGCAAATTTTCAAATGATACACAAATGCTGCCTCTGTAAGAGAAGCAAACAAAAAGTCTAGCGCCAGCTACCGGACAATAAAAGAAAGGCAATAAGCATCTCCTGGGTTGGCAGGCAGGTTCTTTTTTTTTTTTTTTAATAAATTTATTTATTTTAATTGGAGGTTAATTACTTTACAATATTGTATTGGTTTTGCCATACAGCAACATGAATCCGCCACAGGTATACACGTGTTCCTCATCCTGAACCCCGCTCCTTCCTCCCTCCCCATACCATCCCTCTGGGTCATGCACCAGCCCCAAGCATGCAGTATCATGCATCAAACCTGGACTGGCGACTTAACTGCTCTACCACCTAGGAAGCCTCCTACCACTGAATGGTTAGAAGCAAATAGAAAAGTACTCCCTTTTTCAAATGCACCAGTTGAATAACTCGTCAAACACTAGGAAGAACCAGAGAAACACTATCAAAAAAATAAAATAACAACTCTCCAGAAACCAAACTTCAATGTATGGAATACTAATAGAGACAAGGTAGCTCTCATGAAGAAGCTCAATAGGCAGTTCAATGGAATAAAATGAATGATTAGAGGGAAGGCTTTTCCAAAATATTGACACTTTCAGATAGAACCAAACAGAAATTCCAGAGCTGAAAAAAAATTAATAAACCAGATGAAGAATGCATTAGAAATCACTAGAAATGGAACAGAATTATTGAGTTTGAAGATGGAAATCTAGAAATAATACAAGTAGAAGAAGGAAGGGAAATGAGATGTTTTAAAATGAGGAACTTCAATGAGAGTTAACACTCTTTTAGGAAGGACAACATTGAGATAATGGGTGTCCCAGAACAGAAGAAGGAAAGAGTGGAAGGTTTACTTAAATAAATAAAACTATGAACTTAAATAAAACAGAGAACTTCCAAAATCTGGGAAAGGAATTGGATATACAAATCCTTAAAGTTAAGATCATCTAACTACCTCATTGCACACAGATTTTTTCCCTCATATTGGGTTAGCCAGAAAGCTCGTTTGGGGTTTTGCAAAATGTTCACTAAGAATGGAACTGTCTTAAAATAAATGTTGAAAGAAGCTCTTCTACCAGAAACAAAAAGGCAAAAACACACAAAACACACACACACACACACACACACACACACACACACACACATATATATATATAAAACAGAATATCATTGTTGTTGTCACTTAGTTGCTAAGTCATGTCTGACTCTTTGTGATCCCTGGACTGCAGCCTGCCAGGATCCTCTGTCCATGGATTTCCCAAATAAGAACACTTGAGTGTGTCGCCATTTGCTTCTGCAGGGGATATTTCCAACCCAGGGATCAAACGTGTGTCTCCTGCTTGGTAATCGGATTCTTTTTACCACTGAGTTGCCTGAGAAGGTGAATATTATTTATCCATGTTGTTCATCTTTTAAGAATGAAATTCTGTCATTTGTAGCAATGTGGAAGGACCTAAAGAATGTTATGCTAAGTCAGACAGAGAAATACAAATACTGTATTATATCACTTATATGTGGAATCTAAAGAATAATGGTGTTGGGCAATTTAGGGGAATGGTATTAAGATATACAAAGTACTGCAAAATAAGTGAGCAACAAGTGTGCATTTTATAGCACAGGTAACACAGCCATTTTCTTCTAACATCGTTTAATGAAATATAATCAGAGGACTTCCATGGTGGTCCAATGGTTAAGAATTCACCTTCCAGTGCAGGGAACGTGGTGTGGTCCCTGTTCAGGGAACTGATAGCCCACATGCAGTGGGACAACTAAGCCTTTGTGCCACAAATATTGAGCCCACGCCTTGCAATGAAGATTCTACATGCCACAACTAGGACTTGACACAGCCAAATAAATAAATAAATATTTTTTAAAGGAAATATAATCTGTAAAATCATTGAATAACTGTGATGTACACTTGAAACTAATATAGTATTGGAAATCAACTATATCTTAAAAATTAGAAAAAAAAAAAGAATCAAAAAGTGTTACCTTGGAGACTCGACATGGAGGCATGTATTTGATAATCTACTTTTGCCAGTGACAATGGTAGGAATCGTGGACCCAGACCCAAAAAAGATGATAGATTCCTAATGAGAAAAATAAAATTTATTGAAACCCTGTGAAATACACTGAATGTAGAGTCTAGGATATTAGGAAAAGCAATTAACATAGTGACCCACGAGGGAATGATATAAACAAAAGTGAAATTCTGTGGGCTGAGATTTTCCTTTCTATAAACATAAAAATAGCAACAGATACCTAGAGTATATTTTTGCCACAGAAATGGAAAAAAACTTGACTATCCTTTTAGTACAACAAAGGAAGAAGACTTGTTACTATGTATTTTATTTCAGAATAAATTGTTCTTAAGAAATCCATCTAGGCATACCATAAACAGTATTTTCCCAATTGTTCTGATCTAAGTTTGAGAATAAACTTGAGTGGGAAAACCAAAAAATGGAAAAGCTTATGAAAATGGGAGAGATCACAAAGCCTAATCAAGTGAGTTTTGTTAAGGTCTATGAGAAGAGTTGAATCATTGGAAAAGACTCTGAAGCTGGGAGGGATTGGGGGCAGGAGGAGAAGGGGACGACAGAGGATGAGATGGCTGGATGGCATCACTGACTCGATGGACGTGAGTCTGAGTGAACTCTGGGAGTTGGTGATGGACAGGAAGTCCTGGCGTGCTGTAATTCATGGGGTCACAGAGTCATACACAATGAGAGACTGAACTGAACTGATATAGTCAAAGCTATGATCTTTCCAGTAGTCATGTAGGGAAGTGACAGCTGGACCAGAAAGAAGGCTGAGTGTTGAAGAATTGATGCTTTCGAATTGTGGTGCTGGAGAAGGCTCTTAAGAATCCTTTGGACTGCAAGGAGATCCAACCAGTCAATCCAAAGGAAATCAACTCAGAATAATCATTGGAAGGACTGATCCTTAAGCTAAAGCTCCAATAATTTGGCCACCTGAGGCAAAGAGATGATTCATTGTTAAAGTCCCTGATGCTGGGAAAGATGGAGGGCAGGAGGAGAAGATGAGATGGTTGAATGGCATCACTGATTCAATGGACATGAGTTTGAACAAACTCTGGGAGATAGTGAAGGACAGAGAATCCTGGCACACTGCAGTCCATGAGGTCATAAAGAGTTGGACGTGACTTAGCGACTGAACAGAAACAAAGTGTATGGAGGGCCTGAAGTCAAAGAAAGGTAAATTCCAAGAAGTAAATCGAAGGAGAAATTTCTGCTTTCTTAAACTGTCAAAGGTCTGTAATTTCTGGGTCTGAAGCTTTGAACATTTCAGTCTTCAACTGTAAGCCCTTCTTCAGCCCAGGAAAATTTGCTTTTTATAACTGCTAATTTAATGAATGTTTTCAGAGCCCTCTTTATGTCTTTGTTCCTCAAACTGTAGATGAAAGGGTTCAGCATGGGTGTGACCACAGTGTACATCACAAAGGCTGTTTTACTTGAGTGTGAGCTGTGGGTAGCAGCAGAGGTAAGGTACACTCCTAAGCCTGTACAATAAAATAAGGAGACAACTGAGAGGGGAGACACACAGGTGGGGAATGCTTTGTACTTCCCCTAAGCTGATGCAATTCTAAGTATGGAGGAAACCAACTTAGAATAAGAGTAAATGATACCAATAAAGGGAATACTACCCAACAGTCCAGCTGCAAATGTCAACACCATGTCATTAAGAAAGTTGTCAGAACAGGCAAGATAAGCCAACTGTTTGAGGTCACAAAAATAGTGAGGAATTTTCACCTCACCACAGAAGGACAGCCTCAATACCATCAAGCTTTCTAACAAGGAATGAAGGACACTGATGACCCAGCTAACCAGAACCAGAATTCCGCAGAGCTAGGAGTTCATGATGACTACCTACTGCAGGGGGTGGCAGATGTCCAGAAAGCAGTCATAGGCCGTTGCTGTCAGGAGGAAGTTATCCAAACCTGCAAACAGCATACAAAAAAAAAAAAAAATCTGCTGGATGATACAGGCTTCATAGGTTATAACTTTGCTTTGTGTCTGGATGCTCCACAGAATCTTTGGGATGGTGGTGGAGGTGACACAGATGTCTACAAAGGACAAGTTAGAAAGGAAGAGGTACATGGTGTGTGGAGGTGAGAATCTGAGCTGATGGCCAGAATGATGAGGTTTCCAAATACAGTGTTCAGGCACATGGAGAGAAAAAAGCCAAATATGAGGGGCTGCAGTGTTTTTTTCTGAAAAATTCAGAAGAAATTCTGAAACTCCTGTTTGGTTCCTTAGTGCCACCTTAGTGGTGGAGGTAACTCCAAAAGAAAAAGGGAAAATAACACGACTAATTTTCACACAGTCATGCATGGCTCACTTTGTTGAAATGCTATCATTTACATCTTTCTGTCAAAAAATTAATTTCAACCTTTTATTCACAGACCAGGTCCCCTTTATTGATTAATCTAATCATCTCTGGGCTTCCCTGGTGACTCAGAAATAAAGAATTCACCTGCAATGCAGAAGATGCTGGTTTGATCTCAGGGTCAGAAAGATCCCCTGGAGAAGGGAATGGTAGCCCACTCCAGTATTCTTGCCTGGGAAATCCCATGGACAGAGGAGACTGTGGACTACAGTCCATGGGGTGGCAAAGAGTCCAATATGACTTAGCGAGTAAACAACAACACCTTCATCTCTAATTAGAAGACTTTTTCTGCTTTTAGCATTTTCTCCAACATATCATCTATTCAGCACATTTAATGAAAAGTTATTTCCTTCATTTTGGGAATATAAATTTAGTATAATGTTCCAGGTGCTGCCTAGGCAAAGATGGGAACATTCTGAATAATAAAAGCTCCTAAAAATCCAGCCATGGAGGAAAAAGCACATGACCAAATAAAAATGTATTTAGCACACCAAAGGGTGACAGGTGCTTTGAGGAAATTTGCCTGCTGCTAAAAGGGAAAGAGTGAAGAAGAGTGAAGTTTTGGGGAAATGTTCATGCAAGACAGGGAAATACGGTGACATTTGAACAGAGATTTTCAGGAAAAGGAAGCAGGAACCACACATATATCAGATGAAATGTGTGTCAGGCTGGGAGCACAGTCTGTGCAAAGGTTTTAGTGGAGTGAAGTGAAGTGAAGTCATTCAGTCATGTCCGGCTCTTTGTGACTCCATTGACTATCGCCTACCAAGTTCCTCAGGAGACAGTTCATGGAGTTTTTCAGGCAAGAGTACTGGAGTGGGTTGCCATTTCCTTCTTCAGGGGATCTTCCTGACCCAGGGACCGAACCTGGGTCTCCCACATTGCAGGCAGACACTTTTACCATCTGAGTCACAGGCTTTAGGAAGCTGCTTATTTAAGATGGTCAGTGTGTGGAGTGACATGAGCAGGAGGGAGAGTGAGGAGAGATGGCATCAGAGGATGCTGGAAAACTTGGTGGCCTCCCTGTTGCTGCCGATATTTTAGATCACAGGGGTCTCTCATCCACACAATGGAATTGTTGCAAAGATGTCCTGTATGCGTAAATGAATCTCTTCTCTTGATTGAGCTCTGGCCTCTGTATATTAGTCACCTCAGAATACATGAGCTCCTCCTGGTCTCAGGACTTTGCACACTTCACAAGACATGGGCAGAAACACAAACACAGAGTAGACTCTGTCTTCCTAGACTGTCACTTTCATCTATATTTCACCCCTAGCGACCCTGATTAACTTAGAGATGATAAAACTCAAATTGATCAGGTCAGATTATTTGTAAAAAATTGGTTTTATTTCCAGAATTTACAGTTTTAAAACTTCCAGCTACCAAAAAACTTGGGGTTCAGTTGTGGCATGGCCACCTTATGCTTTGTATTAACAATCCTTTTTTTTTTTCAATAAACAAATACGTTTCTGTATGTGGGCTTTTCTGGTGGCTCAAACAGTACAGAACCTGCCTGCAGTGTGAGAGACCTGGGTTTAATCCCTGGGTTGGGAAGATTCCCTGGAGAAGGGAATGGCAACCCACTCCAGTATTCTTCCCTAAAGAATTCCATGGACTTAGGAGCCTGGTGGGCTACAGTCTATGGGGTTGATGCCTTGCATTAAAAATATATAACTTTTTTCAGTAAAACATGTTTGTGTATTACCTGTATTATTTCTGTAAACCTGGATTTTAAGATATAGGTATACATTCTGAGAGAAAAAGAGAGAGAGAGAGAGAGAGAGAGAGAGAGATGGACACAAGAGAAAATAAAGATCTAATTAGCTGAAACACTCCCTGAGAAAATATGTGGAAAAAGAACTCCTTTGATTCTGGGACATTTCACGCATTGCTATATTTCTTTGATGTTTAGGGAAAGTAATAAAAGAGAAAAAATAAAGTAATCCAAGAGATAAAGTCGTGATGTAGTAAAATACAGACTATATAGCCCGAGAGAAAAATGAGCAAAGAGAATAAACCATTACTTCACAAAGGGATGTATATAATGTGCAATGAATGTAAAATGAACTTGGTTAATTTTCATACAGGCAGCAAAACTTGCTTTTCCTGTGCCTATTTCCTATTCATTTGACTAATTGATTTTACATGATCGAATAGCAGAGGAGGCCAGACTCTATCCCTCTTTTTATATGTAACATCTTTTCTTTGTTATTCTTAGATTTTTGTTCCTTTTCTGATGAGTCCTAAGGGCTCACTCCAGTTCTAGGTCTGATCTTTGCCCCAGCTTTAACAATGACATCTAAGTCTGTACACATAAGACTGGCACTTACCTTGATTATTCCAACATTTTTACAGAGAAACATTTTTGTCACTATTAGTAACAAAATAGTATTATTAGTTTTTCCTATTTTAATTTTTTTCTTATTATATTCTGGACATTGTATTATACACATATTTCTTTTATTCTACTCTATCTTCTCAACTACGATGATAGATCTAAACAGGCACCTTTATGTTTTAACCAAGTGTGTAAATGTAGATACACTTGTACAAAAAATCAATTTATAAAAATGAAAAGTTAGGAAATAAAAAGAATGGCAAGGAGATTGAAACCAGGTTAAAATAGTAGAATTTCTAAACAAACACAGTAAATAAAATTAAATGGATTGTTGAAAACTAATCGAACAAGAAATATAGTAGCAATAAATTATGATATCAATATAGGTTAAATTGCCAATGAACTAGATATAAAATAAAATGATATATAATGTTCCCAGAGTGTACTGGTATGTAGCACATGCTCAATTATTATTTGTTGAATGAATTAAGACTGAAGTATCTTATTATTTATGAACATACAATATATGACAAGGTTGTACTTATTTATTTAGAAGGATTGAATTGCTGGAAAAAAAATAACTAGCACAAACATCTATCNTCCCAGAGTGTACTGATATGTAGCACATGCTCAATTATTATTTGTTGAATGAATTAAGACTGAAGTATCTCATTATTTATGAACATACAATATATGACAAGGTTGTATTTATTTATTTAGAAGGATTGAATTGCTGGGAAAGAAAAAAAAAACTAGCACAAACATCTATCAAGCTTGCAAAAATAAATTTCCTCCTTCCCTCAAACATCTTACAAAAAATGAGAGTTATAGCATCAATGTACGAAGAACCAACAGAGTATAGATAAACATAGTGAAGTCTACATATAAAATAACTGGTGGATAAACCTATTTTAGATAAAGCAAGAAACTCAAAGTAAGACAATAAACACATTTAACTAAGTAAATATTTTTAAAATTATTGCCAAAGTGTCACCTAGAAGTCAACTGAAAACCAGTCTTTTGTAAAATTTATTTGAAAAGCTATTAACTGCAGAAAATTTGACTTATAATTCATGGGTTCAGTTCAGTTCAGTTCAGTCGCTCAGAATGAATCGCAGCACACCAGGCCTCCCTGTCCATCACGAACTCCCAGAGTTCATTCAGACTCACATCCATTGAGTCAGTGATGCCATCCAACCATCTCATCCTCTGTTGTCCCCTTCTCCTCCTGCTCCCAATCCCTCCCAGCATCAGAGTCTTTTCCAATGAGTCAACTCTTCGCATGAGGTGGCCAAAGTGCTGGAGCTTCAGCTATAGCATCAGTCCTTCCAAAGAAATTCCAGGGCTGATCAGCTTCAGAATGGACTGGGTGGATCTCCTTGCAGTCCAAGGGACTCTCAAGAGTCTTCAATACCACAGTTCAAAAGCATCAATTCTTTGGCGCTCAGCTTTCTTCACAAACTCTCATATCCACACGTGACCACTGGAAAAACCATAGCCTTGACTAGATGGACCTTAGTCAGCAAAGTAATGTCTCTGCTTTTGAATAGGCAAATCAAAGTGGTGATCAAATATATAGATATTTACTCTACCTCAGTATATAATTTAGGAAAACAAGAAGAAATTTCTTTCATAGCGTCATCTTGGGGAAAAACTTAAAGATCTCACACTTTGGAATGAGAAGCTTTGAATTAATAGCAGTGGCATACTCTGATATTTCTGGCAGAAACATGAGTGTTACAACTTTTTAGGTAAACAGTCTGAAGACAGCTATCAACATTTAAAATACAGATAGTCTTTAATTTGAGGGTCTTCAGAATTGGCATGATTGACATTCAAGTCCAGATCATTGTGGTGAAATCTATCTTATACATTGTGACCCCTGTGGAGCCACCTGTGTGACAGACAAATAAAAAGAAAACAGAATATTGCTCAGCGTAACCTGGGTGGCGAAATCATCCATGATTCCAACCACAATTCAAACATCACTATATCAACATTTATTAGTAGCATTGATTAAAGAACCAACATAACCATAAAGGATATAAGAGTAAAAGTGAGGGTAACGCAGGCACACCATGAAATATTGAACGCCATAAACAGTGAATCATCATTAAACTAGTGATTGTAGGCTAGTCCATGAGGAAATATTAAAATGGAGCAGGGGGTAGGGAAAGTGACTGCATTCAAACAAAAGAGTACTTATGAAGTATATGGAGCATGTGTGGATAACATAAAAAGTGAAGTTTAAAAGAATCTAAAAATTTTTAAAAGAATCTAAAAATTTATGGAAAATTGTTGGCGAGAATACAATTAGGTTAAATAGAGTGGTTTAAAAACAACTATATGTTGTATGTGGAATCTAGAAAAATAATACTGATGAACCTATTTGCGGGGAAGGAATGGAGACACAGACATATAGAATGGACTTGTGGATGCAGCAGGGGAAGGAGAAGGGGAATAACCTGAGCAAGTAGCTTTGACATATATACACTATCATGTGTAAAATATCTAGCTATTGGGAAGCCGCTATATAACTCAGGGAGACCAGACCTAGAGGAGTAGGGTGACAGAGGGAGGGAGGGAGGCTCAAGAGGAGGGGATATATATATAATATAATTATTAAAAATATATATAATTCTGGCTTATTCATGTTGTTCTATGGCAGAAACCAGAATAACATTGTAAAGTAATTATCCTCCAAATAAAAAATAACTGTATGAGACAAAATAAAATGAAATTCTATAACTAAGTTATATAAAAATATGAACTAGTAATAATTTAATGACATCAACATCGGTTCCTACTACTAAGTCGCTTCAGTCGTATCTGACTCTTTGCGACCCCATAGACGGCAGCCCACCAGGCACCCCCATCCCTGGGATTCTCCAGGCAAGAACACTGGAGTGGGTTGCCATTTCCCTCTCCAATGCATGAAAATGAAAAGTGAAAGTGAAGTGCTCAATCGTGTCCGACTCTTAGCGACCCCATGGACTGCAGCCCACCAGGCTCCTCCATACATGGGATTTTCCAGGCAAGAGTACTGGAGTGGGGTGCCTTTGCCTTTTCCTCAACATCGGTTACTAACATAAAGTTAAACTAGCAAAGACCTGGAAATAAATAATGCAATAGAAGAGGTTTTAGAATGTAGGGAGGAAACAGTATTTAGTTAGAATTTCATCTTATAAGAAGATTCATGGATTTCAAGGTGCTAAAACAGAATAGATTATCTTTAGTCAAATGATAAAGAAGAAAACCTTCCACGCGATGGCCAATTGTGATGCAACTTTTAGACGTGATCTAATAAAACCAGGCAAAGAGATCAATAAGAAATAACAGAGATGTAAAAATGTGTTGGATGTCAAATGCGAATTGGCACTTGCCATTTGACAAGTGTGCTGTTGCAGCTGCTGACCTCCAACACCCCTGAAGGAGCTCAGGGTAGAGAGTAGGAATGAGGTACTCTCTGCTGGTGGCAGGAGCAGGGGACAGGGGGAACTGATGGGACAGGTCTTCAGATAGCTAGATACTCTCAGGAAATTATTTTATGAGCCCAAGTATTGTATCTCCTCATATCTAGAAAAGCACTGAAATCCTTCATAGTGACAATTGTTTCTTGTGAATAGCAGAAGCTTCATGAGACCAGCAGAAACTGTCTACAAAAAAATATGTGTTCTACTGCATACCAAAATCACATATATGCCGTCATTTCCCCCCTACCTGTTTAGAGCTATCTGAGGTGCTGTCTTCTGGGCTGCAGACCTCCTATTGTTACAAATAACAATTAAGAAACTAAGAAACGAATCGCCAGTCTAGGTTCGATGCAGGATACAGGATGCTTGGGGCTTGTGCACTGGGATGACCCAAAGGGATGGTATGGCGAGGGAGGTGGGAGGGGGGTTCAGTGTTGAGAACACGTGTACACCCATGGCGGATTCATGTTGATGTATGGCAAAACCAATACAGTATTGTAAAGTAAAATAAAGTAAAATTAAAAAACTTAAAATTTAAAATTAAATTAAATTTTAAAAAAATGGAGAACACACAGTGTGATTGATGGATAGGTTTGACCACACAAAATTTATAAACACCCACAGTTCACCTCCAATACATTATATATAGATAAAAGAACTAAATGACAAACAGTCACAAAAAAAGTCAAATTCTTTTATTGAAAGATTGCAATCAAAAATAGGAATAAAGTTTCTCTAATTCTTCTCTACCAAAGCAAGGGATCACACAGATAATTTGAGATAAAGAAAGTTAATGGCTAATAAATCCACAAACATATCTATCCTCATAGGTAATGAAATGATTGCAAAGTAAGATAATTAGCACACCCCTTCTCACATCTAAATTTTTTTTTCACAGAAGACACTGTGAAATATGTTTCTCACAATCACAAGGATTTTTGCAAAGATGCATTTGCAAGAATTCCTTGGTGTGTATCTTTCTTATCAATAAGTAAACATGGTCAAATATGCCACCTTAAAACTTAGAAAGAAATGTTTTCATTTCATTTTATACCCCTCCACAGCTAGTACACTATTTCTCCACTTCAATTAATCAATAAGATATTTTGACATAAGTCCTACTTTAACTAGAAGTTTGCCTCTCATCTCTTTTCTGATGGAGGTTCCATTCCTATTAACATTTCATTCTTATCACTGAACATTACCTTACTGAGTTCAATGTTCATGTCTCCTTTCTGGCATCTAAAAGTTACTTTGAATTTTCACCAAGCAACCACATCCTGTCCATCCTGAGGGATGCAGTAGGGGACTATATACAACTCCCTGTCTGCTCATTAGCACATTTCTCTCTTCTTACAAATGCTTCTAAATAATTGGTCTTCTTTCCAGACACTGGTCTGAACAGAAAGAATAATTTCCTTGTTGAATCTCTGTTCCTATGTAATTGGGCTATCAGTTCAGTTCAGTTCAGTTCAGTGACTCAGTCATGTCCAACTCTTTGCGACCCATGAATCGCATCACACCAGGCCTCCCTGTCCATCACCAACTCCCAGAGTTCACTCAGACTCACATCCATCGAGTCAGTGATGCCATCCAGCCATCTCATCCTCTGTCGACCCCTTCTCCTCCTGCCCCCAAGCCATCCCAGCATCAGAGTCTTTTCCAATGAGTCAACTCTTCGCATGAGGTGGCTAAAGTACTGGAGTTTCAGCTTCAGCATCATTCTCTCCAAAGAAATCCCAGGGCTGATCTCCTTCAGAATGGACTGGTTGGACCTCCTTGCAGTCCAGGGGACTCTCAAGAGTCTTCTCCAACACCACATGTCAAAAGCATCAATTCTTCGGCGCTCAGCCTTCTTCACAGTCCAACTCTCACATTCATACATGACCACTGGAAAGACCATAGCCTTGACTAGACGCACCTTTGTTGGGAAAGAAATGTCTCTGATTTTCAATATGCTATCTAGGTTGGTCATAACTTTTCTTCCAAGGAGTAAGAGTCTTTTAATTTAATGGCTTCAGTCACCATCTGCAGTGATTTTGGAGCCCCAAAAATAAAGTCTGACACTGTTTCCACTGTTTCCCCATCTATTTCTTGTGAAGTGATGGGACTAGATCCCATGAAGTAATGGGACTGGGCTATAAGTCAGGTGAATTCAGTTTTTATTATTCCTTATCTAACACTTCTCCTGACTTCCAGAGGTTTAACCTTAAGTTGTTTTTTCCAGTTTATAATATTGAGCAACTCGTCTTGCTTATGATTCTTGGACTTCCAAAGCCTTGACTTGTGATGGGGATAAAACTCCTGGTTTTCCTAGAAGGTTGATTTTTCCCTCCTTAACAAGGGGGGTATGTTTTTTTCTATAACGTAAAACTTGTATAATATAGTTCTTAGCTTTGTGACACTTTGGCTAAATAATGAGGGATTTCATATTTATATAGCAGTAGAATTGTTACTTGAAAAAAGCAATGGCACCCCACTCCAGTACTCTTGCTTGGAAAATCCCATGGACGGAGGAGCCTGGTGGGCTACAGTCCATGGGGTCGCCAAGAGTTGAAGACGACTGAGTGACTTCACTTTTACTTTTCACTTTCATGCATTTGAGAAGGAAATGGCAACCCATTCCAGTATTCTTGCCTGGAGAATTCCAGGAACGGCAGAGCCTGGTGGGCCGCCATCTATGGGGTCACACAGAGTTGGACATGACTGAAGCGACTTAGTAGTAGTAGTAGAATTGGTACTTAAAATTCAGTATTAAAAGTTTGTTAATCACAAGAGATATATTTAGACCTTAGCACTTTATATGTATTGTCTAATTTTGCTTTGAAAATTCTTGTCTATGCACACTTAGTCATTTAGTCGTATCTGACTCTTTTGTAACACTATGGACTGTAGCCTGCCAGGCTCCTCTCCATGGGATTTATCAGGCAAGAGTACTGGAGTAGGTTTGCATTTTCTCCTTCAGGGGATCTTCCTGATCCAGGGATCGAAGATGCATCTCCTGTGTCTTCTGCATTGCAAGCGGATTCTTTACCCAGTGAGCCACTGGGGAATTCCTACTGTCTATGAACAGTTACTATTATGATCTCTGTTCTTCATGCAAGAGTGGGGTTTAGAGGGATTTTTTTGGGGGGGTCACTCTCTCAACAGCTTTCTTTTTTTTATTTAAATTTATTTAGTTTAATTGGAGGCTAATTACTTTACAATATTGTATTGGTTTGATCTGCTCATGTTATAGTCTGATTAACGAATGGAATTTTGATTGGAAATATGTCAGGATGCTTTCAGTTCTCCAACTCTGTAGCAGTGTTTATCAACGATGTATGATTTTCCTCCTGGGGATATTTGACATTGTCTGGAGGGACGGGCTGGTAACACTGGCAATGAAGAGAATAGCACCAATGAATAATCATCAAACNGAATGGAATTTTGATTGGAAATATGTCAGGATGCTTTCAGTTCTCCAACTCTGTAGCAGTGTTTATCAACGATGTATGATTTTCCTCCTGGGGATATTTGACATTGTCTGGAGGGACGGGCTGGTAACACTGGCAATGAAGAGAATAGCACCAATGAATAATCATCAAACACAAATATCAATGGTAAGACTATCAATTCTGGACCAACACTTCAACTTTTTAATGTGCACAGGAGTAACTAGTAAACTAGGGAACTAGGGACGCTAGTTCAAATATAAATTCTGATTCAGCATGTCGCCTATGATCCCAGAAACTCTGCATTTCTAACAAGCTCCAGGATGATTTTGATGCTGCAGGTCATAATCTATGGACCACTGTCTAAGTTGTAAGACTGTGGTCATGTTTTAAGAGTCAGGTGTGTTAATTTTTTCTTCACCATATTCAACCAATTCAGAGGCTACCACATATTCTGTGTATGATTTATATTACAAACCTCAAGGGACTTCATTTAGTATGCTTCTGAAAAGACTCTGTATTAAACAGAATGTGTTGCTGTACTCAGTTGCATCAGATTCTTGGGACTGTAGCCCACCAGGTTCCTATGTCCATGGGATTTTCCAGGCTAGAATACTGGAGTGGGCTGCTATTTCCTCCTTCAGGGGATCTTTCTGACCCAGGGATCAAACTTGCATCTCCTGCATTGGCAGGTGAATTCTTTACCAGTAAAGCCACTTGGG
>SJYA01009103.1:0-18536 GCA_006410615.1 Neotragus moschatus
AGTCTACCCCAATTCCAAGTCTGGTTCTCTCTGATGTTCTCACTGTGGTCCCATGAGATCTCCCCGAAACGCGAATCTTTAGGGAGGGCCTGATTTCTATCAGTGGCACATTAATGGTGTGAGGGCGTAAAGGCACTCAGAACTAAACTGAAGTTTCAGCCCTCTATTCCTACTTCCCCAAAATAAAACCGTTTAGGCATGACAGATGTGTGGCTATACATAGTGGCTGAGATCTGTGTGGTGTGTGTGTGTGATATCTGTAAATTCCCTAAAGACAGGCTGGATCTTATCACCCCAGCAGCTTGCCCAGTGCCAGTGATATGGTGGTGCTGAGGAGACAGACGTGGAGTAAATGAAGTGTCGACCAGGAGAGGCTTATCCAATGCCTTTCAGAAGCTCACATCCACAGTGATGCGGTATCTTCTCATCCACCGAAGCTAAGTAAGCTTACATTTGCGGCAACATGAATGGGACTAGAGAGGATCGCAGCAAGTGAAGTAAGTCAGAAAGAGAAGGATAAATACCGGGTGAGGCACTTACACGTGGAGCCTAAACTGTGACGCAAATGAACAAACCTGTGAGACCTAAGAGACTCACAGGGAGAACAGACTTGTCGTTCCAAGAAGGAAGGCAAGTGGGGCAGGAGAGGATCGAGAGCCTGGGGTTAGCGGATCCAAGTGATTATATACAGAATGGATAAACAATAAGATTCTACTGGATACCACAGGGAACCATATTCCATATCCTATGATGAACCGTAATGGAATAAATTTTTTAATGTATTATGTATAACTGAATCACTTTACTGTATAGCAGAAATTAACACAAAGTTTTAAATCAACTGCTGCCGCTGCTAAGTGGCTTCAGTCGTGTCTGACTCTGAGTGACCCCAGAGATGGTAGCCCACCAGGTTCCCCTGTCCCTGGGATTCTCCAGGCAAGAACACTGGATCGGGTTGCCATTTCCTTCTCTGATGCATGCAAGTGAAAAGCAAAAGTGAAGTCATGCAGTCATGTCCGACTCCTAGCGACTCCGTGGGCTGCAGCCTACCAGGCTCCTCTGCCCATGGGATTTTCCAGCCAAGAGTCCTGGAGTGGGGTGCCAATGCTTTCTATACTTCAATAAAAAAAAAGTTTGTTTTTAAAGAAAGATAAGTAAGTTTAGCCTAAAAGTTGTTCTTGGTTTGAAGGTTCCTTGGGGAAGGCATTGCTGCCTATCATTTGTGCCTGTAGAATTTAATCTAGTTTAGGACTTAATCCTGGCAAATTGTTATGCTGATTGAAGCGCATTGGATAGCCTGCATTTAACTGAATTGTATCTTACAATTTTTCTTTATCTTTTTGATGGGCTCCTTTTGAGTTTTATGCCGGTACTACCTTTGCAGAAAGGATTTATAGATTCCAACCTCCAACTGTTTTGGAAAATTAGAAAATAATTTGCCCATTGGTAGTTTTCCAATCCCCTCTCCCTTCTCCAAGCCTCGCCATGTCAGCAGCAGTAGCCAGCATTGTTCCCATGGGCTCCTAGTGTCCCTTGGAGGCGTTTTCCAGTCGTTCCAGGACTCATACCCTTCATCTCTAAGGAAGTACCCTCTTTTTCTGGAGTTCATCATAGTCCTCACGGGGAATATGGAAATACAACTAGGTCCAAGAAAGTTGCTTTCTCTCCAGGTTTTTAAAAAAAACACCCCCCTGCTGTGTAAACAGTCTTCCTTCTTCTTGATCCAAACTTGGTGTAAAAAATACACTGTAATAATGAAATGGCAGAGAGTGTATGATGAATTAAGTGAAAAAAGACCAAATAGGCTACGAAGTAAAATTTATGACATAAGTTTAAATTTATTAAGAAAAAATTAAGATCAAAGAAATACACTTTGGCCAACATGGAAAAATGTTAAGCTGTTCTCAGCATGGCTAGCACTTAGCTGTTTAGGGTACTTACAGTATTAATTTTTATTTTATTCTCTATTTCTTATACTTTTTTGCATCATGTATAAAACTGGACTTATTTTTTAAAAGTCAGAAAAATATTAATTTTTTTGTCCATTGTTCAGAGTATAGATCTTTGAAAAGAGTATGACAGAGACTGATAGCCTACCAAAATGTATTCTCCCTTCAGTTCAGTTTAGTTGCTCAGTCGTGTCCGACTCTTTGCGACCCCATGAATTGCAGCATGCCAGTCCTCCCTGTCCATCACCAACTCCCGGAGTTCTCTCAGACTCACGCCCATCGAGTCAGTGATGCCATCCAGCCATCTCATTCTCGGTCGTTCCCTTCTCCTCCTGCCCCCAATCCCTCCCAGCATCAGAGTCTTTTCCAGTGAGTCAACTCTCCGCATGAGGTGGCCAAAGTACTGGAGCTTCAGCTTTAGCATCATTCCTTCCAAAGAAATCCCAGGGCCAATCTCCTTCAGAATGGACTGGTTGGATCTCCTGGCAGTCCAAGGGACTCTCAAGAGTTTTCTACAACACCACAGTTTAAAAGCATCAATTCTTCGGCGCTCAGCCTTCTAGGTTAAGGCCGACATATTACTGGACTGCCTCCTTGAACAACTGTTGTAAATTTGCCTCATTCCAGATTGCTGTATCCATCTCTGTTTCTCTCGGATCTAGCTGGGATCTGGCTCAGAATAGATGCTCACTGTGAGTTTGTTGACTAGAACTGGACTTTGACTTTCTTGACATCTTCATGACAAAGTCATAAATACCACAATTTTGTTGCTACTTAGAGTTTTAAATAAAGTAGTATTTCGTGTAAGATGTGAAAACCTCACGACAGCTCGTTTCCATTCATCCCATCTTTTGTGCAGTTGCTGTCCTCTGTGTCTCACCTACAGTTTGTATGAACTGGAGGTGGTATAAATCCCAAAGTACAGTGTTACACCTTTTGATTTAAACAGTTACAGTCTTTTGAAGAAGTTAAGAAGAAGGTACACAGTTTATATCTGCTCACATACTTGCCCTCCTTTCCCTTCTGTAGATTCCTGTTTCCATCTGGTGTCTTTAACCTCAACAACTTCCTTCAGAATTTCTTGTGGTGCACATCTTTTGGAGACGAATGGTTTCAGCTGTCATAGATCTGGAAATAACTTTATTTCATCCTCATTTCTTTTAAGGATAATTGGGTTAACGATTTTTTCCCTCTAGTATACAAGAGGTAGCTACTCACTGTTTTATGACTTCCATTGTTTCTGATAAAACATATGCCTAATGTTGTTTTTGTTCCCCAATGTGTGATTTCTTTTCTCTGATTGTTAAGATAATTTCTTTTTATTTCTGATTTTTAGGAACTATCCATTTTGTTCTTCTTGGAGTTTGCTAAGCTTATGTCTGCAAGTTGCTGTTTTTCAACAAACTGAAATTTTCAAATATTCTTCTTCAATTTTTTTTTTTTTGGTCTGTTCTCTCTCTTCTTTCTCTCTGGGACTTGCATATATTATACCATTTGATATTGTCCCACAGACAACTGAGTGTGTGTTTATTTTTCTTCAATCTTTTTTCTCACTGTTCAGATTGTCTGCTCAAATATTTGTTCACATATTTATGTTCAAATAATTTCTGTTCAACAGTCTTCAATTTCTTTAACTTTTATTTTTTAAAATTTTCGCTCATGGATCTACTCTTGGGCTATTAGTAAAATATTCATTTCAGATATGTCTTTCACTTCCAGAATTTACATCTAAATCTTATTATTATATCTTCCATCTACTTCCTGAAATATCCTACCTTTCAATTATTATGGCCGTCTTTTAAGTCATTGAATATATTTGCAACAGCTGCTTTACAGTCCTTATGTGATAATTCCAACATCTGATTCATCTTGGGGTCTGTTCCTACTGGGGGTTGTTTCTCTTCTTATGAGCCACATTTTTCTGATCTTTCAGATCTCTGCTAATTTCCATTGTTTGCTGGACAGTCTGGCTGCCACATGCAAGGATGCTGCATTGCCTTCTTCCCTTAAAGAATGACGAGTTTTTTCCTGGTTGACAGCTGAATAACCGGAATATCCTTTTGGTTCTGCCAGACTTGCTTTTCTTCTCTGTTGGTGCTTTTTTAGGCTTCCCTGATAGCTCAGTTTGTAAAGAATCTGCCTGCAATGCAGGCAGATTGAATTGACCCAGTTCAATTTCTGGGTCAGGAAGATCCACTGGAGAAGGGACAGGCTACTCACTCCAGTATTCTTGGGCTTCTCTTGTGGCTCAGCCGGTAAAGAATCCACCTGCAATGTGAGAGACCTGGGTTCAGTTCCTGGGCTGGGAAGATCCCCTAGAGAAGGGAAAGGCTACCTCCTCCAGGACTCTGGCCTAGAGAGTTCCATGGTCCATGGGGTCACAAACAGTTGGCCGCGACTGCGTGGCTTTCACTTCCACCTTTCTTTTCAGTGCACTTTTGTTTCACCTGAGAACCTGTTCTAGTTCATGCCTCCTACGATAGGGTCTAGCTCTTAGTTTTCAGATTTGGCCTTTCTGGAGTATAAGATGAAATCCCAGGATGCTCAGGGAGGTCTTGCCACTCTGGATAGTATGGAACTCCAGTGTTGCCGACAGTGCCCAATCTCTGTTATCCCAGTTCTCAGCCTTGGAGCAGGTGATCTCTTCTATGTTTTTTGGTGTTTCACCCCATGCATGTATAAACAACCCTTGATCCCTCGAAGGGACCATACACAATGAATACACAATGAATTCATACACAATGAATTCCCATAAAACACACTCTTCTCAGGCCCCTGCTCTGAAAATTCTAGCTTCTTAAGAAACCTGGAACTCTCTGACTTACATCTTTTTAGTTCAAGGATGCTACTGCCCCTGGGGCTTCCCCTCCTTGTACCATGGCAGAGAAGCAGTCAGAAGAAGACAGCCAGAGCAACGGGCCCACCTTGTGGGGCTCACCTCTTACGTTCTTCTTATTTCCAGGATTAGTCTTATGATGCCTGCTATTCAATGCCTGAAAACAATTGCCTCCTATATTTGTCCGATTTTAGAGTAGCCTTCAGTGGGAGGTTATCTCTTGTCATAACTGGGAGCAGAATATCCTTCCTATTTTTAGATAGTTTTTAAAAACTACAGAATCTCACATTTCCTCTTAACAAAAATACATATTGGCATGTATGTACATGTTCAGTTCATGGATGTCCTGGCAGCTTCAGTGTCTAACTGAGCATGGGTAACTCTCTCAGTAATAATAATAACCCTATTTTTACAGCCATTTTAATTTGCTTATTTGCTTTTGGTTATGTGGCATGTGGGATCTTAGTTCCCTAACTAGGGCTTGAACTTACACCCCCTTCATTGTAAGTGTGGAGTCTTAACCACTGGACCAACAGGGAAGTCTCCAGTACAGCTATATTTAGCATTTTAAAAATCCTCTTACAAATAGTACTTCATTTGTTCCGTATGTTGCATTGGTTCCATTCCACAAATAAGAACCACATTTAAAGATGTTAATTCCTTTTGGGTAGCAATGAGAATTTCAACCCAGATTTTTTACCCAGAAGCCTAGATTCTACTTATCATTTTGGTCAACAAAAGCAGATGTCTCCCTAGGAAAGGGTCTTGTACCAGATGCTGAAAAACTTAACACTTTTCTTCATAATGGTACACGCTATAGCACAATGGCTCTTGCATATAGTATAACCATGGATCTTAATTGGTTGCTAAAAAAATTGGAGCCCATTCTGGCTTGACAAGATGGTACTTGAGCTGCTCCGCACACCTCTTGCATGTCTCAGGGTCGTCTGTGATGCCCCCTCCTATCTACAACCCTTGCAGTCTTCATTCTAGCTTCCTTTCTACTCATGAATGGTGGAATGAGAAATGAGAACTTGAGCAGAGATGTTGGTACCTATGACTCCTGTTGGGGAATGGGCACGAGGTGAACATGGGCATGTGACTAGGACTTAAGCTGGACAAGTCTCCTAGTTTGGTTACTGCTGCTGCTGCTAAGTCACTTCAGTCATGTTCGACTCTGTGCAACCCCATAGACGGTAGCCCACCAGGCTCCCCTGTCCCTGGGATTCTCCAGGCAAGAACACTGGAGTGGGTTGCCATTTCCTTCTCCAATGCATGAAAGTGAAAAGTGAAAGTGAAGTTGCTCAGTCGTGTCCGACCCTCAGCGACCCCATGGGCTGCAGCCTTCCAGGCTCCTCCGTCCATGGGATTTTCCAGGCATGAGTACGGGAGTGGGTGCCATTGCCTTCTCCAAGTTTGGTTGCTGTCTATTGTCAATTCTTTACCGGCAAGAGTTGAGATATTACTACAAATGTTTTCATTCTTTTAACCCATCTCAGAGCCTTTTTGCCTCCCATAAAAGATGATGTTGCCTCAGTAATAGTCATAAATGGTCAGTTTGTTGTGAACTAGGATCAGGTGATGAGCTAGCTTTAAGGATCAGGCATTCATGCTAACCACTGCTTTCGCCCGTGTGGCTCAGAGAGACATTGTGTTTGAATGGACAGACTGGCTGGTCCTACATGGATGATGCTATGGAGAGAAGATATGGGATGATTCAACATAATAATCCGAAAGGAATAAGAGTCTGGATACTGAATCCTAAAGAATGTTATTCTACTACTTAAACTTTTCTTTCATCATTGCTTTAATGTTACTCACTGTTGGTCATCTGAGGACTCCCTTGATGGGTGGTCCAAGTTAGTCCTGAGGATGGAGGAGGAGGGAATCCAAGTAAGAAGCTCCTTCTGGGTCTTAGGGAGGAAGATGATGACTTCATGCAATGTCCACAGATGTATTCTAGACACACTTCTAATTAAATTCACCTCAACACCATTATTTGGAGAAAGAAATGGCACCCCACTCCAGTACTCTTGCCTGGAGAATCCCATGGACGGAGGAGCCTGGTGGGCTGCAGTCCATGGGGTTGCTAAGAGTCGGACATGGCTGAGCAACTTCACTTTCACTTTTCACTTTCATGCACTGGAGAAGGAAATGGTAACCCACTCCAGTGTTCTTGCCTAGAGAATCCCAGGGACGGGGGAGCCTGGTGGGCTGCCGTCTCTGGGGTCGCACAGAGTCGGACACAACTGAAGCAGCTTAGCAAACACCATTATTTGGAGAAGGAAATGGCAACCCACTCCAGTGTTCTTGCCTGGAGAATCCTTCCAGGGATGGGACCGCAAAGAGTCGGACATGGCTGAGTGACTAAGCATGAGCAAGAAATGCCGTTATTATCTTTATTTTCCCAGGGGCTCCGAGAGGAGAGGCGGCACCCAGCAAAGGAGGAAAAGTCCAGCTCCGCAGGGCAGGGCTGAATGGACTCTAGCTCTGTGCCTCTCTTACTGCCTCTCTCTTTCCACCCTTGGCCCCACCCAGCACTGCTTACCATATGCCCCGAGTGGCCTTTCTGCAGGCCCCAGTCACCAGTCAGAACTCAGGCAACTCTGCTGATGGCTGGGAAGTGGGCAGAGTCAGGCATCTGCAGACCCTCCACTTCTGCTTTCTCCAGGAAATGAGCAGAAACCCAGTGATTCATAGTGAAACACGGTTAAAGACTGGAGATTCTGAGCTGGGTCCTCTTCCCCTAAGCCTGAGGGGGAGGTATGGGGGCGCCCATGCCATCTGACATCTGCAGGCCCTGACGGAGACGCTCCAGGTAGGCAATCCTGTCCTTGGCCACGCCAGGCCAGCCTAGAAATGGGCATATGTGTCCTGCCTTCCAGGTCAAGCTGACAGGCCGCCTCCTGGAAAGCTGAGCATGGGGGCGCGTGTGACCGCCGTGCCTGATCTGAGTTTGTGGATGTGGGACAGGGGATAAGCTGAGGAGCAGGAAGTGTGTGCAGGACAGGCGGCACATATGCTTGGGGCTCCTCCAGTGTCCGAGTCTACTGGGTGTCCCACTGTTGGGATGTCTTACTATTGGGGTGTCTGTCGCTTTTGGGCTTTGCTGAGCTGGGCCAGGCTCCAGCACTGTTCCTCACGCTCCTACCTCAGGTCAAGCCGTTTCTCAGGGTTCTGCTAAAGAAAGTGACCTGCCACAGCTAGGAGAGGCTGGATGCAGGCCTGTGTGGGCCAAATTTGGAGTGAGAGGCCAGCCACAAGGCTCCTCTGTCCACCTGCTGTGTGGGCCTCTGAAAGATGCCAAATAGACTGGTCACTTCAGACTGGTCACCAAGAGAGATGGCTCCGACCTGGCCCTGTGGTTACTCCTAGGGGTCTGATAAGTAGGTGCCCCTTGGGGCTGTCCTTCCCTCACCTGATATATCACATTAAAGCCTTAGAAACATCAGTATTTTTGAATCAACAGGACCACAGGGGTTCAAGAATTAACTCTTATCGTTCCAGCTAAAATTGCATCTTATAGAACACACAACCAGTCCTTTGTCCCAACCTCTCTGAACCATGAGGAGCTACCCTAGTAACTAAGAAGTTCACGTGTTCCATAAAGTTTCAACTTTAATATGATTTTCTGCGTAGTCATCCATTTAATTGGTCAACAAATATTTATGGAGAGCCTCCTCCTGCCAGGCCATGCTAAAGATGGCTAGGTCAGTGGTCAGGGGTGGGTGGTGCTTGGTGCTGCGGGCTCCAGTGGATTGGAGAGCAGAGGGTAGGGAGAAGGTGTCAGGAAGCCCAGGAAGGCATGTGTCTTCTAAGTGGAGGCCTGAAGGAAGGGAAGGCCTGAGCCGAGTGTGTTTCTGAGCTGTGTTCTTGGCAGGGGTACCTGAGAAGCTAAGGTGCAGAGGACTGGTGGAGGCCGGAGTGGAGACCGGGATAAGGAATAGGCCACGTGACCCGGCTGGAGGGGGCGGGGGCAGGATCAGGTCAAGGAAGGCCTTCCTGCCCAGGGCAGACTTGGAAAGCACGAACAGTGAGCAGACGGAAGGGGGAATGCAGAGGACGTGCATAGCTGTGAGGAGTGAAGACGGCCCTGAGTGCTGGCGCCTCGTTTTGCTCCAGAAGCCAGCCTCTGTGTGCTCATCCTTCTCCATCCCTTCAGAGAAAACTGCCCTCAGTTTTGAGCTTATTGTTCCCCTGCTTTTCCTTTCAATTCGACTTGTATATTTAAACTGCTAAATATGTTATTTGCTTTCTCATGGCTTTGAACTTTATCCATAGTAATTAAATATCCTTTTACGATTTGCTAATTTCATCAGAATTATATGCCTGAGTGATATTTGAATAATGAAGAACATTATTTCTTCGTATCGTTGAATGTGTCTCGAATGCATTCCTGTTCGTTGCTGGATGTGCTAAGTCGCTCAGTCGTGTCTGACTCTTTGCAACCCCGTGGGCTGCAGCCCGCCAGGCTCCTCTGTCCGTGGGATTCTCCAGGCAAGAATCCTGGAGCGGGTTTCTGTGTCCTCCTCCCGGGGATCTTCCCGACCCCAGGGCTTAAGCCTGCGACTCACGTCTCTTGCACTGGCAGGTGGGTTCTTTCACCACGAGCACCACCTGGGAAGCTCCCTTACTGCTGGATAATATTCTGTTATACACGAATATACCTCAGTATACTCCCGATATACTGCCAGTGGGCGCTTGGGATTCTCCTGGAGTTTGTTTGTTTTCCTATTATAAGTTGCTCATGCTGTCAGCACCAGTAAGTACTGCTGGGAGACTCCTTTGCGCATATACCCTGTGGTGCATGTGCAAGAATTCTCTGGGGTACGTATCCTAGAAGTAGCATTGGTGGGTGGTAGGGTATATAAATCTTCAGCGTTATTGGATAATAGTGAAACTTCTTTCAAGTCAATTGTAACGCTACCCACCCATCAGCAATATGTAAAAGTTTCTCTTGCTTTACATCTTCACCAACATTTGATCTTGCTGGAGTTTTATACCGATTCCGAGCAAATGAAAAGCCTTCTGTGTTTTAAATTTGCATTTTCTGAAATACTGAGTTTGGTCCTCTGTTTATATTCTCCTTGCCCATTCTAAATTCTTTTTCCTGTTCAAATCTTTTTCTCTATGGGGTCGTCTGTCTTTTATCTTATTGGTTTTCCATAATGCAGTACATACTCTGATGTTAATTCTTTTAACTTATGTATATTGTAATACTTTTCTCTTGTTCGTGCCTTGTCTCCTTATGTTATTTGTGATTTCTATTAATGATTGAATTTCTTAGTTTCAAACAAGCTTAATTTACCCATAATGTTCTTTTATGATATATACTTGTATATTATCTAAGAGATTCTCCTCCACTGTAAAGTCATAAAATTATTCTCTTTTATTATTAAATTTAAAAAGTAATTTTTTCCATTCATATTTAGTCTTTAGTCCTACACAGAAATGATTATTCTGTAGGGTGTGAGGTAGTGGGCAATGTTTTATTTTACTTAGTCCTTTCCATATAGATAATCATAACTCCAAAAATCAGAAAGACCGTTCTTTAGTCACTAATCTATAATAACTCTGTTGTAAATCAAGTTGGCATGTGTAGTGGGTCTGTTCTTGGGCTGTCTTCTGTCAATTTGTTTTTCTACACTTTGCCAACACTAAATAATATTGTTAACCAGAAGCTTATAATAAGTTCTGTTATCTGGAAAATGTCTCCTCATTTTTTCTTATTCTTTCATTCTGCCTTGACATATTGTTTCCTTCTTTATTAATATGAATTTTAGAAACAGCTTCTCAGTTTCAACAAAAAAGTTCTGTTCGGATTTATTAGAAATATAATTTGAAGAGAAGTTATGTCTTTATGAAAATGACTCTGCCAATTCATGAATACAGTTAGTCTCTTTTATAGAATTAGTGCATAATTTGCCTAGATTTCTTCCTAATTGGTTTGATTTTTATATTATTGCCTTTGTCTTCAAAATATGTTTTTTTGACTCTTGCTGATACATGCTGCCTTAAAGAAAAATCACTTTCTGTGGGTAACAAAGGAAGAAGAAATATTATCAGTTAAGAGGCTGTTGTTATAACCCAGGCTGGAGGTAACAGTGGTTTGCCCCAAAGTGATAGTAGCAGAGATGATGAGTAGCAGTGATGCTGAAGCTGAAGCTCCAGTCCTTCGGCCACCTCATGCGAAGAGCTGACTCACTGGAAAAGACTCTGATGCTGGGAGGGATTGGGGGCAGGAGGAGAAGGGGACGGCAGAGGATGAGATGGCTGGATGGCATCACTGACTCGATGGGCATGAGTTTGGGTGAACTCCAGGAGTTGGTGATGGACAGGGAGGCCTGGCGTGCTGCGGTTCATGGGGTTGCAAAGAGTCGGACACAACTGAGTGACTGAACTGAACTGAACTGAGAGTGGTGAGAGGCTGGATGTTTTTTGAGAGAGATTTGACAGTGTCGCAAGTGTGGGTATAGGAGAGAGAAATTAAAGATGAGTCTAGAGCAACAGAGAGAACTGAATTGTCAAGGAACATATTTGTAAGGTGGTGATTATTCCAGAATATCAATTTGAACATATAAAGATGGAGATGCCTATTAGACATCAAGTGGAGGAATGAATTCTTGGCACCCTCTCCTCCCTCAGGTGGCCTTTTGGTAGAAAAGCAAGGCCATGGGGCTACTTGGGAGAGGGGTTGCTGTTACATCAAACAAACAAACATTGGAGTTTAGTGCAGAGAAAGATTTATTCATCAAGGAAGCGCTGACTCAGAAGATAGGAGTTCTAGACTTGTCTCAAATTCATCTTGCTAGCTGCTGGGCACAAGATTTTTAAAGGCAAAAAAAGGTCAAAAGGAGAGGGTAGTAGGCTATGTGACCAGCTCATGAACCTTCTTCTGATTGGCTGGTGGTGAGGTAACGGGTGACGTTTTCAACATCTCAGTCATCAACTTTCTAGTTCCAACCAGTCTGGGGTCTACATGCCCAGCATGTGGTTACCATCCTCCATCTGGGTGGGTGGGGGCGGTCCTTAGTTTCTACAGAGCAACTCAAAGAGAGGCATCAGATTGTTACCTATTTCTCTTCGGGGGAGCTTGGAGTCCTGTGACTCTGTTTTCCTAATCATTAACTGCCTGAGTCTGCTTTTTGGAACATGCAGAAGCTTTAGGAGACGAAAGCCTATTTTTCTTGCTACAAAGAAGAAATGAGGGACATGGAAGGTCTTCTTTACGCATGAGGGCCCCCTAGGGTCCTGCTTGGCTTCAGTTCCCCTTTTCATGTGTTACTCTTCAGTCCTGAGGGGAACAGGTGCTGGACAAAATCTTTCTTATTTTCTTTCAAATAAAGTTTCGGATAAAGGGGTTAATGGTAAACTCATCAGAGGAACTTGATTTTAAGGGGACTCAGCTTCAGAAGGAGAGAGATTTTGTGCAGGAGAGGAAGTGGGGAGATGAGCACCTCAGAGGCCCTTGAGCCTCACTGTAGAGCTCACATCCATTTTATTCACAACTAAGGCTTTACTTTGGTTGTCTCCCTCCAAGGGTCCTGCAAACTATCAAAATGTCCCTGCATTTTACATGGGAAATGATGTCTCTGAGTAACATTTCGAAGCCCTTCATACACCTGTTAAACACTTAAGTCTCAAAGTCCAGATCTATGTTATACAATAGCCTGCAATCATCCCCGAAAAGTGGCCAGTCTGAGCTGTGTTGTAAGTTACAAAATGCACCTTGGATTTCAAAGATATTAAAAAGAAACAACAAGAGGAATATGGACTATCTTTACTTGAAAATATTGATAACATATTGAAATGATAATACTTTGGATATACTGCCTTAAATAAAAAAATATTTTTAAATATAGATATTTAATGAATTTAACCTATATTTTCATTTTCTAAATGTGGTTGCCCCCAAATTTAAAATTACGCATGTGGCTTGAATTCGTGGTTGGTTTTATATTTCTGCTGGGAAGCACCCTTCAGAGAAATGATACTTCTTGTTCCATGGCTAATACTGTCAGAGGAAAATGATTCAATAAGGATAGGAAATTAGAAAAGTGAAAAGTCCCTCATCCTAGATAATTCCAAGGAGAAAGTATGGAGGATAAGAAGAGTGGATTTAGTACTTACAACAAGCCAGACATTGGATAGGGCACTGGTATTTGCAATCTCATTTGATCCCCACAGTGAGATCAGTTTCATCACTCCCATTTTACAGATGAGAAAATGGAGGCTCAGAGAGGTAAAGTCCTTTACCCTCAGACATTAAATGCCTTGATTGGAATTTGAACCTAGTTCCACCAGATGTTAAAGTCTGTGTGCTTTGCATTAGCTACCACTAAAAAGCTGATGGAACACTTCTAGAAAGGTGCAGTCAGCGTGTGGCAGAAATGTGAAAACTGCTCTTCTCTCTTGGCCAATGGCTAATCCTTCTTTTGAAAATTCATCTTCATAGATAATTTACGGCAGACACGAAGACTGTGAGGGGATCTTTCCTCTCAGCCTTGCCCATAGCAACAGTGGAGATGCCCTGAGCATCCTGTTCATGGAGAGTAAGAGATTCAGTTATGGGGAATCGACCAAGAATCCTTCTCCATTATTGACTCTCATAGTTTAAGGAGAAGGGCAATATAGAATATATTTATGGTATGATGACAGACACTTACCACACTAAGACTGTACATCAATTGCAAGTAACATATGCTTGGATGTGAAAAGCAGCATACAAAAAAGGGCAGGGAACACTTGTTGATTTTTGTATTTTCAACCCAATGTCAGTTTTTTTAAAGGAAATGCACAAAATACAGGAAAAAGAGATGAGCCATCAAAGACAAAAAACAGACACATGGAGACTGTTACAGGATGGTCGGAGCACGTCAGAGGTTAACAATGTCGGAACGCTCCAGTGAGCGCACAGGGCTTTCCCCCAACCTCTCTGAGCGTGGGCCAGATGAAGCTGAGAGTGGCCCCAGGTGCAGAAACCAGGTGGTCCTGGGGGCGGGGGTAGCGGGGATGGGGCAGCTGGGAGACGAGTGTATTAAAGGCAGGGCCTAATAACATGCTGCGTCCTTAAGAAGCTGGTGGAAGGCAGTGATGGGAGAGGGCGCAGCAGCCCAAGCTGGGGAGGACGGAGCCACGCAGCTCCAGGCTCCTCCGCAGGTGCTGGCGTGCGGGGCGTCCTGCGCAGGCGCAGCAGCTGTGCGCACTGCTGCCACTGCCGCTGGGTAGAGCGACGGGGGAGGAAAGAACCAGGACAATGAAGGTGGGCAAATATCCAGACGTTCAAAAGAAATTTAAAAAATCAGAACACACAGTCTGTTATTTTACTTCAGTTTTTCCTCGCATGCACCTGTCTCCCGGAAGCATTCCATTTTATAAGTGACATATTTACCACATCAGGGGAACTGAAATAGGTCCAAGGTTCCGTCTTGCGCCTGGGGCGGGAGTGGGAGGGCAGATACCCTGAAGAGTGATTCTACTGCTTCCCCTTGTGGGAAGGGACCCCTCTCCCAAAACCTGGCTACAATACCACCTCCCTCCCCAGAAAAATGTCTTTCCTCACACGATTTAAAATGTCTGAATAGTATCACCTTGGATGTGTGTATTTAATACCACTCCAACATGAATTAAATAAATGTGGCATTTTATATGGATAAAAATTTAAAATGGAGGAAATGCAGGGATGAGTAGGAGAAAGCGTGTTCGTGAATAAGGTCAACACGAGGAGAAAGGTGGTAACTGCAGCAGTTCTAGGCAAAAGGTCCTGAGTGAGAATGATGGGTCTGGGAATGACAAACTGTGGACNGCGCACTGCTGCCACTGCCGCTGGGTAGAGCGACGGGGGAGGAAAGAACCAGGACAATGAAGGTGGGCAAATATCCAGACGTTCAAAAGAAATTTAAAAAATCAGAACACACAGTCTGTTATTTTACTTCAGTTTTTCCTCGCATGCACCTGTCTCCCGGAAGCATTCCATTTTATAAGTGACATATTTACCACATCAGGGGAACTGAAATAGGTCCAAGGTTCCGTCTTGCGCCTGGGGCGGGAGTGGGAGGGCAGATACCCTGAAGAGTGATTCTACTGCTTCCCCTTGTGGGAAGGGACCCCTCTCCCAAAACCTGGCTACAATACCACCTCCCTCCCCAGAAAAATGTCTTTCCTCACACGATTTAAAATGTCTGAATAATATCACCTTGGATGTGTGTATTTAATACCACTCCAACATGAATTAAATAAATGTGGCATTTTATATGGATAAAAATTTAAAATGGAGGAAATGCAGGGATGAGTAGGAGAAAGCGTGTTCGTGAATAAGGTCAACACGAGGAGAAAGGTGGTAACTGCAGCAGTTCTAGGCAAAAGGTCCTGAGTGAGAATGATGGGTCTGGGAATGACAAACTGTGGACTTTCACCCTGTCTGACTCCGCAGATCCTGTCTGCTCACAGTGACTTTCAGTCTCAGTCTCCCCTTTCTTCTGTAGGTTATCTCTTCTCAGTTGTGTGGCCTTGCTTCCTTCGTCACAGAGGAATTGACTATAGGTGCACAAGCATATTTCTGGGCTTTCTATCGTGTTCCGTTCACCTGTATTTCTGTTCCTGTGCCGTACCATGCTGTTTCTTCCCAGGTGGCACGGTGGTAAGGAATTCACCTGCCAATGCAGGAGATNGAGCAACTGAACAACCGCAATAGAGGGGGAGGGAAACGACGTTTCTCCACCCATGGGTCTGTCAAGCCTGTGTGCCATGATCTCAAACCCCCACCACCACCTTTTTTGTTTTGATATTTTAAACAAAAATGACAGCGTTATGTTAAGGCAGCTGACTTTTTATTATTCATACAGCTTTCTAAAAAGGACCATTCTGGCTTTAATTAGAGTGAAAAATAAGAGCAGCGATAGAAATAGCCAAGTATCACACAGCTTCATTATTTACACCATTGATTCTGACAGGCAGATAGATAAACAGAGAGGAAGACATGTGCCCAGCATTCGTCAGCTTCCGACTCTCCACCCATTGATGGGACCCTGCCTTTCTCTCTCCAAAGGCAAAGACACTATGGTAGAGACTCACAGCTCCTGGCCTTGGTGTTGCGGGGGAGACAGATGGCCAAACAATTCCAGTCAAAGCAGTGATGAGTCGGGACCGTCTCCTTCATACAGTAGCATGCGTCAGGATGTTCTGTAAATGTCTTTCACCCGTTCACTCACTTCATCCTGGCAGCGTGCTTGTGTGAGATGAGAGTCTTAGTCCCATTTTACAGAACACTAGACTGACTTCAGAGAGGGCAAGTGACTTGAGCCACCACAAGCCGACAGAGTAGTGTGTATTTAGAGGAGACCAGCTGGTCCCAGGAGCTGCTGAGTTTGGGATGCCGACAGTGTGCGTTGCATGCCTCAGGCCAGTGGTGCTCACACTAAAGTCAGCCAGGGAGCTCTCAAAACCTAGTGTTCAGGCCACACCCCCCAACCTATTAGATCGGAACGTCTGGGGGTGGGAGACAGGCGTCGGTGCCTTTTAAAGATCCCCCCAGGTGGCCCCCAGAGCACAGCTGAGTTGGGCACCCACTGCTTTCTATACATCCTCTCGACCAAACTCTCCGTACCCCTGTGGAGGAATGATCCTTGCTGGCCCATTTTAAAGATGAGAGACCTGAGCCTCTAAGAGGTCAGGTCACCCCCTCACTCCACTGAGTGGGGATGTGAACCAGAACAGGCTAGAACCCTCACCGGCAGCCCCTGCACTGAAGTGCCTTCCTAGTGGGAGATCCGTCAGCAGGTCAAAAGGGGCTTTTTCCAGGAGAATGTGTTGTGTCTTAGGCNTCTAAGAGGTCAGGTCACCCCCTCACTCCACTGAGTGGGGATGTGAACCAGAACAGGCTAGAACCCTCACCGGCAGCCCCTGCACTGAAGTGCCTTCCTAGTGGGAGATCCGTCAGCAGGTCAAAAGGGGCTTTTTCCAGGAGAATGTGTTGTGTCTTAGGCACGTGTAAAAACTGAATCAAGCTTTTTTCCCATCTTGGGGTTTCCAGGTCTTTGAACAACCATGAGAGTGAAACTCCTCTTGCTGTGGGCATCCTCCCTTTTCCCTCTGGAAGTCTAAACCCCAAACTGAATCCGCTTCAACCTGAATGTTTTCCCCAATAGCTGTAGGAACTCACAGCTCCAAGGTGAGCCCAAGGGATGTCGGCGAGCTTCTGCTTCCAAGCCGCCAGGAGCGTGGCCTCCTGGTGTACCCCCAGCCTTGACCTGTATCTCTGGCCTCCCTGTTTGGCCAGACTAACTCCCTCCACTGGGGTAGCCTGAGCTCTCGGAGCAGTGCTCAGTAATGGCAAAACTTGGACTCGGTGCATTGGGCCAAACTGAATCTTGGAGACAAGAGGTTGGGGTGACATAGAAAAGAATGGCTTTGTTGCTTTGCAAGGCACAGAGGGACATAGCAGGCTAATGACCGCAAAACTGTGTGTCCCAACCCCAAGGGGATTTGGTCTTACCATGGTTCAAGGGGTGGGATAAGGATCAGAGTGTGTACAGGGCCTGCACTGCTTTAAACCGGTCTCAGGTGGTCTTCTGATGAGCTTCTGTGGCTCTCAAGGTTATCAAACTATGACCTTCTCTCTGCAAAGAAGAGTGCTTCATCAAGGAGTTAACATCTTCAATTCGCTGGGGGTTTTTAGCTCTGCAGATGAGCTCAGAGAGGCTACGTGCGTCCCCTTAGGTGGAGCCAAGACCCTGCCCCAGGGCTGCACTGTGGTTTCTGCACGGCTCCCCTTCTGTCTGTAAATCCCCTCCTTCTCTGATTGGCAGCCGTTTGAACCTGCCCTTTGGAACTCAGGGAGCTGAAGCCTGTTCCCTACAAACAAGGGATGGGTGGTCCGGAAGCCCATGGGGCCTGTTCAGTTCACTCGCATCTTCCGCGCGTGAAAGATTTGGGTTATTTCCCCCTTTAACTCAGAATTGTGTAGGGACATGATCAGTATAGCCTCCCAGACATGGAGCAGAAGGACCTGTCCTCGGAGGGTTGAGGCCTGGCGGCTGTTCAGTCTGCGAACAAGCGGGGAGCGTGTGCCTCCAGGTCCCGCTTCCTCCCCCCACCGTCTTCTCTCCNATGATCAGTATAGCCTCCCAGACATGGAGCAGAAGGACCTGTCCTCGGAGGGTTGAGGCCTGGCGGCTGTTCAGTCTGCGAACAAGCGGGGAGCGTGTGCCTCCAGGTCCCGCTTCCTCCCCCCACCGTCTTCTCTCCGCCATCCCCTCCCTCCCATCATTCCCAGGCCATGCCCTCTGACCCCCTTGCTTTCTCCTGCTGCTGGAACAAATGGCCCCAGACTGAGTGGCTTCACACAACAGGAGTTCCTTCCCTTGCAGTCCCAGAGTCCAGAAGTCCAACATGGGCGCCTGGGTGGGGTTGGTCAGGTTTTAGACACATAAGGAGACTGTTCTGGGCCTCCCCTCCCCTCTGAGGTGGGGTGCGGGCTGGCTGCCCTCGATGTTCCTGGGTGTGAGGACGCACCACCCCGTTTCTGCCCCCACCCCCACGCTGTCCTGTCTCCCCTGGGTCTCTCTGAGTCACTGCCCGTCCTTCACATCATGACACTGGTCTTTGGATCCGGGCCCACCCTAATCCAGTATGATCTCACCTAACTAATTACCATGGCAGAGATTCTCTTTCCAGATAAGCTGGCATCTGGAGGTTCCGGGGGACCTGGACTTTGAGAGGCCGCTGTTGAACCCAGGGCACCCCCTTCACAT